>BOPP01000020.1:7956493-7969012 GCA_017312745.1 Gryllus bimaculatus
ATGCCTCAAGGAAGTGCAGCGCTAGTTCATCATGAGTGTAATTATTGTATAGAAACATTGTAAATAAAGCTGCGCATATCAACTCCGTGTCTGTATTTCACTCTCACCCGGTTACATTACCTTACGGTGTTTAAGGCGACATACACTTTCGTGTACATTAGTGCCGTATTCAACTTGAACTTGCGGTACACAAACTAACACCTCAGTTCGCGCTATGAATTACATTTAGTGGTAGTGTGAACATAAAATAAAAGACTACGCAAGGTAAATTTTACTACACCACGTATTCTGAGGCAGCGCGCGCGAAATATTCGTTCATTTGCTGTATTCAACTCGGACGGTACAGAAAAAATCCATGAGGGAAACATTACAACCTCACGGAATCTGAGGCAGCGCGCGCGAGGCGTGGACACGCATGCTACATTCGACTCAGACAAGATTCTTCACCTGGCGTCGGCGCGCTGGGAGGTACGTTTGCGCGTGGAAAGGGAGAGAAGGGTATTCGAAGTCGTTCAGAATCTCCTGGCTCTTGGGACGGTTGCAGATCTACGGTTATCCCACGAAACGCGATTGAATCGAA
Source organism: Gryllus bimaculatus (assembly GCA_017312745.1). NCBI lineage: Eukaryota > Metazoa > Arthropoda > Insecta > Orthoptera > Gryllidae > Gryllus > Gryllus bimaculatus. The sequence continues at coordinate 7,957,074 of BOPP01000020.1, forward strand.
CAGTTAAGATGCTGTCCCACGAATCTGTTATCACAGCTGTGCTTCCATTGCTCACCTGGTGCAACGACACTGATTTTCATGGTGGATGTGTTCTGCGATCTCGTGTCTCTTGTTTGCTGATAGCTTCATTCCGCGACCTCCGCCCCTGCGACCACTCCAATTCGGAGTTGATCCCGTCTTTCCCATCCCAAAAATTCTACTTTAGCTCTTCTGTCGTGTCAGTGTACTGTAAATCACTTGGAAGAACATTACAAAATGCCGAAAGTCGGCACAAAGACGACTGAAAAAGGGAAAAAATACTACAATTTTTTAATATCAAAAGGAAATGTTTAGTGACCTCTATGAATTTAAACTGATTGTACTTACGTTTTGTAATGATTTCGCACTTCTTCGAGAAAAAAACATAGTTTTACTTTTTCTTAATAGATGTTTTTCCAACTTCAAAAACGTAGAGCTGTTTTCTCTTCTTTCTTAGTGTTCTTATTGAAGACGATGTTAACAATGACGTACATATCCGTTTTAAGCTTCTCCAATTGCATTGATGTTTCGTTGACACTTAATGGATTTCTTCTGTATCAGGGTACATTTTAAAGTCAACATCATTACATGCAAAGTGGCTGGAAATAATTACAGAATGTGAGTTTTGCAGTGAAAACTCACTGCTATCTCATATATATGAGAACAAATTATATATAATTTGTTCGAATACTATTAGTATTTTTCATGTCCCTTTTGCAATAGGAAGTAGATGGTTGAGAATTATCGTTTTTTCAACAAGTAGCATCTACTCATCACTGTTCCTCTTCCAGCTGGAACATTTTAATTTCCTTTTTCTCTGTTTTATTGTACAATGAGTCTCCTTTTTTCGACGTTTCTTAAGATAATTTTCAAATGTTTGAACCCACTTGTTACTGCAATCCTGATCGGTGTCATTATATGTGTTCTCTGCTATAAAAAGTCTTCAGTGTTATAAATCGTAAAATCTGTCATAAAATTGTGATCAGAGGTAACACTATGATTAACATTAAAAGCGTCTATGAAGTTGTAAATCTTAAAATCAGTATAACATTGTCAACTGATCAGTAATTGTGAATTGCTCATTTAAATGTTTCTGATTGTGGAAATACATGGGTGAGTTTCTCCGAATGGGAAGTGTTGATAAAGTATGTGAAAGTGGCACTAACTGACAATTTTTAATGGTAAACAACCAAAAATAACACGATGAAGGTGTACAAGATGCAATATTTAAAAGAAATGCTTCATTAATGTTTTGTAACGAGATTCTAAGTTAGACATGTGGATACATAAATTCCCGCCAATATTGTGACGCAAACTGATGTCTAAAGCTCATTGGTTGAAGTCGGATACGATGCTTAAGAGCCCTCCCCCAATGTTTCTAAGATTCGTCTCTGGTGAACGAAAACATTCTTGCAAGAAAAAATACGCGCAGTTTGATTTGCGCGGATGCAGTTGATTCCTGGGGAATTCGCTTGATGTTGCTATAGCGCGTCCCAGGTTAAGAATGAAGTACAAGGCCTTATGGGCTTTTCCAGTAAATAAATATACCCCCTGTTTTTAAGATTTCACAACTGTGTTTAAACACTATTAACATAATTTTCATCTCAACAATTACATTAGTAAAATAATACTTGGAATACATTATATATTTATCACAAATCGTGGTGAATATCTTTAGAATTTATTATTTTTTGAAGGAAGAGGTACATTTGGCTGTTAGATCAGCCACAGCCGGGGTGCCACATGCTTCGGTTGCCGTATCATACTGTGTTCAGAAAGTTCGCGTTACGATTGTATACATGCGTTTGTTCGCATGTGTATTGTTGTGTTTTGTTTTTGAGATTTATGGTTTTAATCGCGTAAAAGTTAAATTTGGTGTCGTTTACTTTTCTTCATTTTGGTTTTTAGGTAGTGGTAAATGTATTCATTTACAATTTTTTTTAAATTTGCTTTTACTTTGCAAACTTAATTTATAATGAACGATTCACCAACAGTAAAGTGCGAGAGTGGTAAAATGCTCAATAGTCGAAATAAACAAATGGTAATTAATGTTTATAACTATTTAACTATTATTTTATTTTCCAACGGGATTCGTACGCAATGCCTATCAGTAGATAACTGTCCGCTCATCTAGCACGAGGCAGCTCGGTTTCCCGTGAATTAAATCAGTTTGTTCCCGTGGGACCGACTTATTATGTCATCAAAGGAATTTTAAATATTTTGTTCGGTAATCAATTCTTAGTTTTTATCTACTGTTTAAAAGGAAACACGAGGCTTAGCTTTTTTGCAACTGCATGTAGTTGGCTTGAATTTTAGATATGGTATTGAAATAGCGCACTTTAAAATTAATATTACTTCCTGATTTCTTATGGCATTTCGAAGTACAAACGACGTGAAAAGCTTAACAGAAATATGTCCTGTGTGTTGGAGACTCTGAGAAATAGCTTTAGATTTGAGGAAAGGAAGGAAAATACAAGTTCAGAAAATTGGAAAGGTTCGACGTAACTAGCGCTCCGTCCCATTACGGTATTCGTTGTCACTATCGAGCGCGTAAATTGCGATTCTTACTGTACAGCAGAAAAGCGCCTCGTTTGGCATCACTGTTGCCATAAGATACCGTACTTCATTCTAAACCTCAGACGGATAGTTTTGCACAGATCTGCTACTTTCAGCCTTTCCCTTCCTTTTACTGAAGCCATTCCCTTATTGATATCATTGGAGGCGACCAGTGAGAGATGGGAGCTAGTCCAGAAAATAGACTTTTTCACATATTCTATATCTTCATCTTTAATTTATTCCGTAAATTTCATAATTGTATCAAAATCCATTCAGTTATTATATCGATCTTTTAAAATAGGAGACGCTCCCAAGTTTTGACAATTTCCGTGGGAGAGTACAACACGCACTAAGCCACTCAGTGTGAGTGTTGATTACTAGCATCACAACATCAGATGTTTTTCTTATATCTCGTATTCCACTAAAAAAACATGATTGAAGGTCAAGTTTTTGGAATATAAATATAGGGATATTACATGTTAAAAGCCGATTTCACGTGTCAGTTTCAAGGGCTTCTAGTATTCCTTGTTTTTCATGAGTACCGATTGGTGACACAATGAAAAATGAAAGCTACTCTTTAGGAAACAAGGATCGCCGTGGCTGGATGAGATAGCTCCGGGGAACAACTATTCCCATTGCACTATCTCTGACAGGAATGTTCTAAGGTTCGAGACCCGACGGATTTTTGACACTAGCGAGATAGCTTGGTAAATTTCAACCTCTGACTGGAGGAGAGTTCTAGCAGCCGGCTATTCTGTTCAGTAGTTTTCCATTTATCAGAATAATACCAGTTGAATGCCAGGGCAGTGTCAAAAACTAGCCACGGATAGCGCACGCTTCCTCTTCTCTAACACACACCCGCTCATCCTCTCCTCTAATACACACACACTTACTCACTAACACACACACACACACACACACCTTTTTTTTATTTAAGGAGATGATTCAGCAGCTTGCAGCTTGACCCTGCTCGATCGTTGCTTCGCTGGTCGAGATATGTGTAAGGGGAAAGCCGACGTGTACATCGGCGCCGGATTTCATGTTCTCGCGGGCAACGCCACACGGAATATAACACTCACTGCACTTACGTGGCTAATGACTAGTTGACGAGCCCGAAAATAAAATAAACAGTGGATCCGTTGGGAGAAAAGTGGCAAGAATGTATTAATGATGCAACGAAATAAACAAGACAAGAAAGTAGTAGGAATAGGAACAGTCAAGAAGAATGTTTAGTGACATGACAGGAAAAACAGTACCCAAGAACAAACATCGCCCCGAGTGTTAATGCGCATTACTTGATACGTCTAACCTTAATTGCGAACGCCACACATTAAACGACGATGAAAGGCATGCAATATTTTTAGAATTTTTCAAAGAAAGTTTGCAACGTACGAAACAGATATTTTGTGTCCTGCGTGAGATAAACAGGTGGTGGCGACAAGCGATTGCCTGCGTCAGCTTAAAGCGATGCGTTGCTATGCCGCGCGGCAGAGCGTGGGGTGTCCTCCGTGGGCGACAACAGCCACATCGTCACCTAACGTCGTTCACTTCTATTAGAATTCTATATAACACATTGTGATGTATGTACTACTAAATATAATTAGCAACTGGCAAACACAATGAAATTAATATAATTTAATAAAGAAATAAATAATAAACTTATTTGTTATTTTCAGTGCATCCGCCACATCCTTTCACAATTCACCATTCACCAATCTATTGTGGTATTGAATTTCTTGTCCCACAAACCCCTTCTACTTTTCACTTCCTCAATTAAACATTTCGTTATGTCGCTATTCGGCATCATTGAAATGGAAAACTGAAGGCCAGAACAGCGATACTATACGCGCGACACAGCGAGAAACGGCTACAATTAGCGACAAGATTCAAACAAGTTTGAATCTCGGATTCCGCCGCTTGTAGCGCGTTTGTCGCTTCGCCGCGAATGTCGCTGACGCAGGACGGACAGATAAGCTACTGAATGTTTGAAATTTGTCACTGTCGCGAGATGTAGCTCACGTAGTACACGGCCTTAATGTTGACACTATAAGAAAATAATACACTCAAACTTAAACAATATTGGAGTAATCTCAAAAATTATCACTCGATAGATAGTTGAAAAAACTTACTTTTAGAGTTGTGTATCTGTAAAATACTTCTAGAATTGATAAATTGTGCTCCCAATCAAATAACATTGTTATCTTCAAGATAACAATGAACAAACCTTCCCTTTTTATACTAATAATTTATTAAAGAAACCCAAACGCAAAACTCAATTTATCTCGTTTTCATAGCCTTGTGGGTTAGCTTCTCTCACTGGACGCCTCCTTCGTTTATTAGCAATGCAGTTTTAGTGAAGTACGATTTTGCTGTAAAAGTTTGTTCGCTATGCTTAATACAGTTTATGGTGATATTGCTATGAAACGTATAGCATGTTTCAAGTACCATGAACGTTTTGAAAATGGTCTACAGTCCATTGACGAAAATCTACTTTAAATTGATAGATCTGACCTTAACTAACACTGCGGCAACTCTCCGTTGAGGGGGTGAATCCCAAGATGACCCAATTACCTATTCTGATTTCCTGTCTGCAGCGTTGCCCCGGTTGTTCAGTTTAAAATTATGACGGAATGCATGTGTGATCGACTTTTCCATGCACCAATTTATTGAAACTTATCGTATGATTAACAAATGGATTTTAATTAAAAATTCATATGTAAAGTGAGGCCTCGGGTGCAGCATTGGACCCGGCATTCAGGACCTGTAGTAGCACAAGCCCGGCGATGGCGGCCTGCACCCCCCCCCCTCCCCGACCATCGAGTGGGGCAACGGGCGGAGTTCTGGCGCTTGCGCTGGCTCCCCGAGCGTCGGCGGTCACGCCTCTGCTTGTCACAGGTCCTAGCCCGAAGAACTCAGTCATTGACCGTAGAGTTGTCACCTCACGGCGATTGTCCAGCGTGCGGCCATGCCCAGGCGACTCATGAGCGACCAGCGATGTGGCGGCGATGGCAGTCTGGCGAATAGGCGCGGCGTCTCGCGGCGTGTGGGCAATGCGTTTAGCGGCGATGCGCGAGCCGGCCACCGTTCTTGCGGCCTCGTCTCTGCGTGATTACTCGCTCGTTTCCTCCCTAGAAATTGAGTCGTCGCCGTCTTCGGAATCATCATCGTTGCAGGCCCGTCGCCTTTATCGGAATGATCAACCTTACTCGTCCGTTGCCTTCATCGGAATGTGCAGTGAAGAGCCCGCAGCGGCCTCCCTTGGGTCGCGAGATCACTTGGTCTTCCCCCTCTCGGCGATTGGTCCCAACAAAGCACATGGCATGCGCTGTCCAAACGTTTCATAGACGACGGTTGACGCCGCGGATTTCGGATGAAATTTGGGAGTCAGTAATTCTGGGAAACCTGGGTGGGTGAGTCGCGACGCTCGTCAGCGCGGCGTCCGTAATTTCTCCACTGACGCATGGCGTGGCCGGCCGCACCTGGCAACCTACACAATAGGGCTGAGCGCTTTCTGACCCCCGGCGTCGTCCGTACGCGCGCAGGTAGCGAAAGAAATGCCACTCCCTTGGCTGTCAACTTTGGGGAGCTCCCAACGTCGTTTGAAACAAAATTTAGAATAAACGTCGAAAGTTGACGCGTACAACCTTCCCATTACACGACATTGAAATTCTAAAACGTCTGATGGACGCCATCCGTCTCAAAAGTCCAGAAATGTGGAAGAGTGACGACTGGTTTTTCCATTATAACAACGCTCCAGCCCTCGGAACTCGTGCGTTTTTGGCCAAACCCACGATCACTGTTCTCCTCTCCTACTCACTTGACCTTGGTGCTTAGGACTTTATCGTGTTCCCCAAACCCAAAAGACCCTTGATAGAAAGATTTGAGACAATTCCAGAGATTATTGAAAATGCGGCGGAGCTGAGAGACATTACAAAAGAAGCGTACCAGGACCGTTTCAACAAGTGGAAACACCGTTGGGATAGATACATGAGTTGAGGAGAAGAGTACGTTGCAGGGGAACCAGACATGTAAAATATAGTACATTTGGTTTTATTACGTTAGTCCGCGTATTTTTTTGAACAGCCCTCGTATTTGTTGCCGGTCCAAGGGTATAATTTTCACTCTACAAATTTGTATTTTCAGTCTAGTCATCAATACGTTTCTAAGGAGATGAAACACTGCCATGGTTTTTTCTGTTACCAAGGGTCTTCATTTGGCACGAATTTATTTTTAAGAGGTGATAAATGCAATATCAGTAGTTGTGTATAGAATGTACTGTTTGAGAGATTTCGTTTACGTACGAATAGCAACATTTCTCAATAAATGCGAAATTTTAGAAACTCAAATTACCAGCATGTATTTAGAAATTCAAAATTTATGGAAACAGACACATTTTACTTTAAAAATGCCGCTTCATCTAAGGATTGGTGATTCCGGGCGTCAGCTGTCAAGGTCATTAGATCCGTAAGTGTTGTGTGTGTATGTAATTGCGAGAGGTGGGGTGATCGTCCACCACTGGATAACAAGATCCGACGATGTCGGATGTCGGGTGCGGGGATTTTCTCCAACCAGGGATCTCTCGCCAGCGTGGCACCGTCCCAGCCGAGACAATCTCTAAGCTCCTAACAAGTGTGGTAATGTAGTGCATGCAAGGGTAGGGTAGGGACTAGGACGAGGAAGGAAACATCGCGCGATCCGTTGTCCGTTTATTAGGGCCCTCTTTCACCTTGTGTTGATAGGAGAAAAAACTGAAATCTACCGATCAGAACGGCCGACCGCTAGAATGCTTCTCCAGACTGCGACTGAATTCGACCTAGCCCTCTAGCTAGTGTCGAAAATACTCCCTCCGTCAGAATTCGAACCCTTGGACCTTCCGGTCAGAGGCACTGCTGTGACATCAGTTGATGCCCTGAGCACCTTTGCCTGTCATCCATGAATCAAAATCAAGCACATACTGGAATATATTTAGATTTCCAAACGCGTTTGATATCATTGATCCAAACATTTTTCTTTCTAAGTTACCTTCGTACGGAATTCGTGGTTTTGCTCTAGATTGTTATCTTCATACCTTAACGACTTCAGAGTGTGGGAATATCTTACTGGTACCCTAGGACTTTTCTCACCTTTCCTATCCATTGTCAAATGGGATCCCATAGAGTTCGATTTTAGTATTGCGCTTGGTTTTTTGAAAATTAATAAAAATATTTTAAAGCTATAAAATTGAAGATAGAGTTTTTTTCGGACAAAGTCTGTGGTACAAAATTAGTTGTTTAAAAAAGACCATGTACAATTTTTTTTGCAAAAACCAGTAGTTTTTGCGTAATTTGCGATTGAAACTTAGGAAAGAAAAGATCTTAAAAACGTTCCACTTTTTTTCTTAAAATTTTGTTCTATGTATTAAGAAACTGTAAGAAATATGGCGCTAATCTTATTTTCTAGTTTTTTTTTAAATTGACCATAAAATTTCTCAAAGTCTGTTGTACGTAATAAGCTCTTTTGAAAAAGGTAATGTACAACTTTTTGAAAAAACTAGTAGTTTTTGCGTGATTTCCCCTTGAAATTAATTAAAAATGTACAGATTCCACAACAACTACGTGCCATGAGAAAAATTGAATGAAATATGTGAAAAATAATTAATTTAATTTTAATTATATTTTCCCATTGAAAGTGCCAATATTAAATCTATTTTTCCTTTCTTGCTTTTTTTACTTTTTACTCAATGTATATTCTCAATGTATGGATGTATTTGTTTTTAAGCAATACGCAAAGCTTAATAGAAATTTCGCAATGCCGCATCGATTGAGAAGCACTTGAGTACCACTTCTTTTTTGTTTATATTATATTTTCTCTACCGAGAAATCATGGACGCTCTCTTTGTTAAAAAGCAATCTTGTTAATTGTATCTGAAGTTTGGATGTTAGAAATCGGATCTGATATCTTACGACGATCGGCAACTCACGAATGGCCAGCCAGAATTTTCGTAGTTATTTTGATGTCAATCGCGTATATTCTAATTACTGTGGTGATATTATTAGCCAAGCGTATTCACATAGCTTTGACTACGCTACGTTGGCAACAGTGCGTTGCTTGCTACTTGGTTGAATTGGACGTTTTGAAATAATGAGGTGTTAGTAGTGCAGAACATGCAATATTTTAATATTACCTAGCTGTTTTCAATGACACGAGAAAGCACGTGCTGTTTTAGCTCCACTAGTTTTTGATAAAAACAATAATGCATAGCATGCCAAGATCAGCGGATTCGTCGGGTCGTAATGCCAAAACCTGCTCGGACGTAATTACTTTTGTGCCCTTGAATTTTTTTTTTCTTGTTCTGTGCCCCATATCCAACCAACGTCAAATGTAATAACTGGTTTTCAGAGGCTGTAGCAACGCTTTATTGATTGCGAACGAATCTTTTGTAAAAAATTGATTATCTCAAGAATGATTACACCTGACATTATCGTTGGCGTTGCTTCCAGGAGAATAGCCTGCAGTTCTTCATCCATGGAGTGAAAGCCCTCTTGATACAATAGAAATTCCAAATAAGTTACTAAGTCTTTTGCATAAACACGTTTCCTGAGTTTTATCCGTAGGAGATTCCTATGAAATTCTAAAAAAATTTAAAAAATGCCGTCACTCTGGCAGTTTTCCTTTTCCGTCCTACCGGTTATTAATATATCATTGAATTTTACTACAACTCCTGGTATTCCCAACAGTAGGTTCCATCAACCATTGAAATAACGCTTGAGCCGTTGCGATTCGAAATGGCACTCGGTCTTACTCGGCAAAGTTCCTTCGTTGTATTCATGATAAGGATCAATGAAGATTGATCATCCACGGGTACTTTTTAGACAAAACCAATTCTTAAACTTAATTTCAAATTATAAAATAGATGAAGAGATCTAAAATAAAAATTTTAGAACAATAATTGAAAATCGCAAAATCATTTCTAAACTACAAATTTGGAGATAGAGATTTTTGCTTCAGACAAAGTTTGTTTTACAAAATTAACTATATAAATAAATGAATAAGCTAGTGGTGTTATAGAACGGCACAGACTTTCTTACCCTAGTTAGTTTTCTATTCTTTCTACTATTGACGAGATTTTCCGATATGCGTCATTATCTTCTCAACTGATTTCTTTCGTCGCCCGAAAAACAAACATTTTTCTCATTTTCTTAATTACGCGGCTGCGTAATGCTAGAACTGAAACCACCATACACTTATTTCTATTATAGAAGTATTCATTGCACGACGTAACTGTATAGCTGTGGTAGCTGTTAGGTTGGGGGGGGGGAGGTGTATGGCCTGAGCTTTAGGGGGTCAAGATGGCTGGTTCGAGTCTTAACCGGGAAATGTTATTTGTGACTTGTGTGTTGTCGCAGGTAATAATTGTCTATTACAGAAAAATATTGAAAACCATTGGAAGCAATTCTAATTGCAAATACTATAAATCAAAGTAAATATACTGGAAGTGTCTGCACGTGATTTTTGTATTTTCTACTTATAAACAATTTTTCACTTTTTTTTTAAAATTTTAAAACGTGTGAACCATCAAATCAATCGTTGTCTTTATGCAATTATGACTATTATAGAAGTGCCAATTCTCTGTATATCCCAAGTAGCCGAAGTGATTAAATGTCAAGTTCGGACTCAGCGTTTCGGATGGAAGGGCCGCTGGTTTGAGACTGGCTTGGGGGTAGTTATTCGTCATGTTGACACAGAAAACGATTGAAATGTTCAAAACCTTTATTGAAAATCATTTGAAGCTATTCCACTCGCATATATAATCTAGTGAAATTGTAAATAAAGTAGAAGTGTCTGTAGTATGTCATCTTCCTGTTTTGAAATTTTAAAGAAGTTTACAACTCTCTTGTGCTATTTGTAAAACGTATGTTACATCAAATCAATTGTTCAATATAATATTGAAATCAATATATTGCTGAGTGTTTAGAAACATTGCGAGAAAGTATGTACTTCGAAGTTCATCGACTGATATGTATTAATATAGACAGAAATGCGGTATATTGTTACATAACCGTTTCTAAGAGACGAGAAAGTATGTACTATTTATAGCACCACTAATTTAAAATAAATTTAGACTTAAGATAACCTAAAGGACGCTTAAGATAATGTCGCAAGTATAATGTTCGTTGAAATGCCTGATTTTGCGAAAATAAAAAAGTAAATAATTTTTTGGCGTCTTCTTACAACTACAATTATGAAGATACAATTTTTTTCTTAACGAAATGTGGTCATCAAAAACAGATGTAAAAACGTCATGTTAATTTTTTTAAAGTATGAGTAATTTTGTGTAATTTGGCGCCTAACAAGCGTCCGCTCGAAATTAACTACGCGTGAACGTGAACGTAATTCCAGGCAATTGGATGCTTTGCTAGAATTTGAATATTATTTCATATTATTTTGTTCGTTTCTTATATTCGGCCTTTTGTTATCGATTTTCACATTAATCTTTTAGAAATTATTTAAAACATGTTTGAAGCATATGAAATAAAAATTGCTAGCCTTCAGGGAATATTAGAGTGCAATGTATCAATTACTCGAGAGCTAATTTTTGTAAAGCACGTGTTATTGTTGGGAAATAATTTACCTGCTTGAAAAGCAGTTGTAATTGTCAAATGTATGTTGATATTAGCTTAGAAATATTTAGTTTTTTCACCAAATATGGTACGATTTGTAATGAGTTTTTTAAAAACTGATGGCTGAAATGAGTGAATTTGCAGAGAAATTGTTTTGTAAATAGTGTTACATAAGTAAGGCGAAAAAGTATGTACTACACCATCACCACTGGTTACTTTATTATGCAATTTGTATTTTTAATGTATTGAAGTAACCTCTTTCAAGCAATGCACGAACCTTACTTGAAATTAATCCAGTTATGATAAATAAATAAAGATATTGTCTGGTATCAATACAAAGTATTGATACCAGACAATATCTTTATTTATTTATCATAATAAAAAGGTATCTACCTCACCAGCGATCCAATTCATAATCCAGTTGTTTTCTCTCTTAATACGATTTAAATGTAATATGAAAGAAACATTTTAAAAAACTATTATCATAATTTTGTACGAACTTTCATTACGTTTTATCTTACCACCGTATGCTGCATTACGCAACAACGTAGCAGTGTATATTTGATACGTTCATTGTTGAATAGCGACATGATGGAAAAGATTAGGCGGGTTTACGTACTTAACGCCAGTGTAAAAATATCCTCTAACGCGTGGTGTAGCCATTATCCCTGTTTTGTGGCTCCTTGATACCGAAAAATCAGTTGACGGCAATACGTCCTTGAACACTACTAAGCCCGCTATACACGGTCATTTTTGCATCATTTT
>BOPP01000020.1:7969242-7996738 GCA_017312745.1 Gryllus bimaculatus
AGTCTGGTCAGTAACTTGTCTGTACCGACGAGAAATGATGCAGAAATGACCGTGTAAAGCGGGCTTAACGCCCAAGCCAAGCGTAGGATTTTTCCCACATTGAAGAAACTCCTTCCCATCTGGCTGGAGTCGAAGCTTTGAGATTTTGCAACATATTATTTTCAATTTGAGGGTACTTTACATAATACCCCCGGACATTTTCAAAATTTTCTCAAAAACGGCTGCAAGTTTTTTCTTCAAATTTCGTGTAAGAATAGACACGTCCGATTTTCACGGAATTTTTAAAAGAATACAAATTTTTTTTTTCAGAAAAGCTGTTCTTTTTTTTAGTTTTGATAGGGATAGTGCGAAAAGTACTCTATAAGATGACAAACACCACATTGCTCTAATCCTTTGTTTTTAAAAAAATTACAAAAATGCAATTTTTTTACCTGCCTCTCATGTCGATAGTACTTATATTAGCGGCAATTTCTTCACAATTGTATTTATGAGTACATGTGCTTAAATAATGTCATATAAACTTTCTCAAAAACTCTAGTTTTTCTGTGGAAACTAGCTCAAAATTCCGCATTTTCAGAAACGCTCAAACGTCATTTTCTCCAAAACTGCCTCAAATTTTTCTTCAAACTTTTCGCATAGAAAGTGCTTATTGCACTCTTTAATATGACGTAAAGTTCATTTCGGGGTATACTTTTGTTTTTTCCAAAATTACACATATAATTTATTTGAAAGATATCTCACACCGTTAATATGCACATTTCCGCCCTTTTGTAAGCACTATTTAATTTGGAAGTTAAAGTACTTCAAAAAGAAGTTTTTCGAAAACTCAAATATTTTCAGTGAAAAAGTTTCAAATTTACAGTAGCGCTTAAACGCCATTTTCTTAAAAACCGCTTCAAAATTGCCAAACAAAATTGCAATTTAGGGCGAGGGGTTACTGTTCTTTAATATTTATAAAATAATATTTCCGTTCTTTGATTATGAAACCGAAAAATAAAGAAAAATTTTAAAGAATGTACTTTGGGCGACAGGAAATGGCTAGTCCGTATAGCTAGCCAAGACCAAAGGAAATAGAAAACCAATAGGGAAAATCTGTGCCATTCTCTAGCACTACTAATTTTCTTTAATGTCGCAAAATATTAATTTTGTCAATTACAACGCGAGTTACAAACTATTTTGACACGAACTACAAACTTTGGCCATCCAAGCATTTTTCCGAAAATTTGAAAACGAATCACGCTTCAAAAAAAAATTGGAAAAGGAAATTCGAGTTTCATATTTTCTTATACTCTCAAGAGAAAAGAACGTTTAAAAATCTGGGACATCAACGTCATATTTTTCTTAAATTTGTGCGATTTGTCGTGGAATGTCTCTTGAGTGAAACATTTGACGTCATAGATGAAAACGCAGGTCGCAGGCAGATGCCTTCCGAACAGTGCTGCCCTATGTTGCAAGATTCGGGGTTTGATATGTCGCTTTGGAGAGATATTGGAAGATTGACAAAATGGAAAGAGGGCCCTCAATCAAATAATTCTCAATTGTTTAATTCTTATTTCAAACATTTTTCTTGTAATTATTCTATAGTAAAAATTAAGCGAAGCTCGATTTCATTGTGGGGGCTTACTATTTATCATCTTACGGCATGTGATAATAAAGATATGTTAGATGGAATGCAACCTCAATATTGCATTAAACTAGCATGCTTAATTATAGTGATCTCATTTTGTCTGGGAATTCTTAAATATATATAATGTATGATATATTTTCAAATGCCAAATATGGAATACTTCAAATTGTATTTAAAACATCGCAAAAATATTGGTGTAATAAATGCTTAATTGTTTTAAACGTTTATAGGCAACGTTATGTTCTTTCCACAGGGCGTTTTAAACAACGAGCATCCGAACTGGTTCTCTTAAATGCTGTGACAACTGACTCTGGTTTGTATCAGTGTGTTGTACATAGCAAGGCTGGAGAAATTTGGGCAGCAGGACGATTGCAAGTTAATGCGTCCCGTTTAATGCCTGATCCACCTCACAGTCTAAGTTGCATCACACTATCCTCATCGCAAATACAGTTGACTTGGGAGCCTCCACAGCGGTTGACAGGCGACAAGATTGTGGCCTACAGTATACATATTGCTCCAACTGGTAAGTCTTACTGCCTATTTCACTAGCACCAATCAGTAGCTAAGATGGACGTCAAACTTCTGATTTACGTTGCACCTTGTTAAACGCAATATTTACATTTCACCAAAGTCGTTTCCCGTGACATGCGTCAAAATTTGGCCAAACTGTATCCTGCCATCAACGCCTTTGTCAATTTAAATCTTTGTGATGGTGAAGTTAAGCAAACGCGTGCATTGCGTTTCATTGGCGTAGTTATTTTACCTTTTCACTGTTCAAGTAGCGTGTGTTTGATTTTGAATCGAGATATTGTTTTTGTGCTAAACTTATCTGGTTTGAATAGATAACACCCGTGTAGAAGGGCTTATTACTACAAAAAAATTCTTATGAATAGAGCCATGTTCAGTTCGCAATCGGATACAGAATGATTAAGGCGGTCATGATTATAGAAGAAATAAAACCGCAGCTAGGATTCCCCGCAAATAGAAATTAGCATCTAACGGCCATTAAGCAGTTCATAGCATTTAAGTTTTTATGCTACGAGATTTTCCTTGTGATCGACGATTGCAACGGCTCCGAAATATTATACTCCTGAGTGAAACTGAAAAGTGTTTCTAAGAAGCATTTTTTTCTTCTCACCGGGATTCGAACTTTGGTCCTTTCCAGTCTGCACGCCAAGCTTGTTACCGATACACCATAGTCGTTCAGGGCTCTTCATTTTCCACAGGCTTAAAAATAAAAGTTATTTCTGAATTATGCAAGTTTTGAAAATTCAGACAGTTCAACGAATATGAGTTCTGCGTCAATTTAAAGTCTCATTAGCTCTACGCGTGAAAAAGAAAAAAATTAAAAATTGGAGCGGAGTAAAATAAATAAGTATATATGTATTGTAACTATTGTTGCATCATCTACCGGGATTCGCTGCATGGATTGCGTCATCTGTCGGCGCCTCCCCTTCCCCCCGAAATGGACGGATTCGGGCTATTCGCGAGTCACGTGGAAAGGTGGAGTAAGTGCCGGGGGTGTCGAGACGAGCGTCGGCCAGGTATAAATTCGCCGTTGCCGGCGGCCGCAAGTAGTAGTCGGAAGTAAGCAGCCACAAGTCAGTTAATGTATCTGAAGTGGAAGCTGTGCTGTAAAGTGTGCATTGCGGTGAACAGTGGTGCAGTGGACCCTGGCCTGCGCAGTGAAGTGTGGTCTGCGCAGGGAATTGTCAGCGCAGTGGACCGTGGACAGTGCATCGGACTACGATAGATTTGAAGAAGTGAACAGTGTAAATAAATAATTAGAAGTAATGAACTGTGTAAATAAATAATCAGAAGTGAACTGTGTAAATAAAAAATCAAGTGAAGAACACAAGGACTGTGTAATATATCTGTAAATAAATCAAGTATTTGTAGTGTAGAATTGTTTACAAATAAACATTTTTGTTAAAATTTTAAATATCTGTGGATTTTAATTCACCTCCGAGAAACGTTACAGTTACATACAGTATATATATGAACACACAACTACACTTGAACCGTTGCAAATACGGAAATGCAGTTTTCACTAAAACTACTATATGTACGGGGTACTTCTGGTCATGCATAATATTATTCCATTGCATGTTTTATTGCAGAGATATTGACCCAACTTCGATTTTTTAAATGGATCCCTATAGATTTTTTAGCTTATCATAACAAGCGTGAAGAGACGAGTTCATAAATGTGCATATCGCCGTATGTTACATAACAAAATTTTCGAAAAATGATGCGTTTTAAAGACGCACGCCGACTGCTGGTTTCCATAACGTGAACGAGAAATTCCGGGTGATATGCGGCGAGGCCATTCCCTTCCCTTGCGTCGGCTGAATAAAGTGGGAAAACTGGAGATGTTTCGAAGTGAGGTAAGAAGGGTAGGTAGAATAAAAAGATGGTGAAGAAAAGAAATGCAGTCAGAACTAAACAGGAACTTAATTAGTGTTTCATGAATGCTATTGCTAGCCTCACAGTTTCCAATTGCCCGAAATCATCGCCAGTTGTTATTCATTGGATATGTAGTAAAGGCTTCCCAACAAATATGCAAAGTATCAGTGAAGATCTAAAGTGTGTATTGGTTAGGTCAAAATGAATTACTACTGAAGAAGAAGAAAAGTCACAAAAATTAAATTTAAAAAAAAAAGAATTGTATTAGTAAGTGGATCAAATGATATAAATCGGTATTCATAAAAAGCCATTATGTTAGTCTAGTCAATTGCATTGTATTTCTTCACCTGCTTATAAATTTTGATTACTTGACTTTAACCAAACCCCTGAAATGTGAAATATCTCTCTAGTATTAATTTATCAATAAATCTGAAAACGGAAGAGGGCTTCTGAAATTTTACTTCTACACGGATATTCTAAATTCAGGTTTCGTAATCCTAGAACTACGTTGTAATTTTGAAGGCTACGATGATTGCCATGAGTGTTCATAATTAGTGTAACGGGGTCAATTGGATTTTGAATCCTGTATTCAATGTAAGTGTGTCTTGTCATACTACATCGTGTGAATCTCAACGTACTACGTAGTATGTTAGGATGTCATGTGTAAGTTATGTTAATTTGGCACATTATTTATGTGAAGAAAATATTTCATAATTGTAAAATATTACTGAAATAGTGAATGCCTTGAGTAACAAAATGAATTAGGGAATAAAAAAATTGTATTTCTCGCATTCCTTCTACTCTTGTTCCTTTTTGGGTATAATCCGTATTTACATCCCATACGTAGGCCCTTCTGTATTTGTTTTACATATTTTACAAAAGAATACTAGTACTATTAATTTGTAAATATGTGAGATCTGGATATAAATTGTAATAATTTTTTTATTGTCAAATGTTCTGTAAGTCATGAAAATTTACAAAAGTCTCAAATGAAGTAACACGAACAGCACAAAACGGCTGATGTCAATTTAACTGTAGCAGCAGAAAGTGTATAAGCAGCACACTCTGTTGCCCAATTTAGAACTTCTTCCATTGCGACTTACACGTTCGACCTAACCTTACAAAAACTGTTTCGATTTTACCCGTTGTTGATATCGATAGTGCTTTCGGTTGCTTTAACGTTCTAGGTAGCACTAATTTCCTAATGAATGTTTTTCAAACTCTCGGCGCTTCAACTCGAGTCAGTTCGACCGGGAAATATCCACTTTGGAGCATAAATATACGTATGGTTTAGGCGATTGTGGTGTTTACAAACGGACGGACAGCCAGAAAGGCGGACGGATAATCAAACGGACGTTTTGAGAAGAAGAAAAAAACAACATTTTTTCCGTATCAAGAATCCACAATTTCTGAAATCTGACTACATAACTTGTTAGAGCGAGTATTTTACATTTTAGAAAAAGATGTAACCACTTCTTACTTTCCCGTATGCTTACGTATATACGAAGTGTGTGTGAGTGTGTATATAACCAATTGACGGCAAAACGTTCGATCGTCCGTATGTGAACCCTAGGGCCTAAACCAAAAGTAGGATTTTTTCCAAGCGATTGTTGTTCTAGCTCAAGTTGAAGATTTGAGATTTAAAAAAAACATTCTTTAAAATTTGAGGGACTTTACATGAAGCCCCCCTGAACATTTTAACGATTTTCTCAAAAATGGCTCCAAATTTTTTCTCTAAATTTCTTGTAAAAATGGAGTAAAATACGCTTATAAATATGGCACAAGACCGATTTGCATGGTTTACTCTAAATTTTCGAAGTTTTCAAAAGATTGAATTTTTTCGGCGTTTTCCTACAACTACAAAATTAAATATAGAAAGTTTTCCTTCAAATGAAATTTGTTCTCCATAATGAGTAACTTCATGAAGGTCATGTATATTTTTTGAAAATTTTAGTCGTATTCGTGTAATATTGCGAGCAATATGCAAAATTACAATTACAAGACTTTCTCAAAACTAGCTGCAATTGTTTTCTTTAAACTTTTGATAGAGAATGTTCTAAATGCACTCTAAAAGATGACATAAAAGTCATTATGCTGTATCCTTTTGTTGTTGTTGTTTTTTAATTATAAAAATGTAATTTTTATTCACGTGTTTCCCACGTCGTTTATAATTTACGTTAGCGGCAATTCGTTCACATTTTGAGTATATGTACTTTAAAGAATGTAGGATAAAGTTTCTCTAAAACTTAAATTTTCTGTACAAATGAGCTAAAAATTCCGTTTTTCCAGAAACGCTCAAGCCCGCATTTTCTCAAAAATGACTACTAATTTTTTCTTCAAAAAATTAGAGCCATATTTGAAAAAAATGAAAATGTGCAGGGAGATTTAGATTCTATGTAAAGTACCGCCAAATTTTAAAATAATGTTTGTCGAAAACCCAGTGCTCTGAGTAGAGTTAGATCGACCGGGGAATATCCATTTTGGAATAAATCCGACGTATGTTTTATGCGCTAGTGATGTTCACAGAGGGACGGACAAGCGGACGTGCATTTTGCCGTCAATCGAATTTTCGGTATCAAGGACCCATAAAACATTGTTTCTGAATACACTACGTGTTAGTGGAATTTGTTTTCTAATTTTAGCAAATGGATTTTTCCACTTTTCATTGTCAGGGACTGGTAATAAAAGTTTTTCTGCGGAAAATGTGCCGTTTTTTCACACAGCATTAAGCTGGCTTTACACTTGCAATAAAATTGCCATATTATTTCGCAAGAAAAGTTGTCAATGTAAACATTGCGGCAATTAATATTTCTGATGTTGGCAATATTTCTTGCTAGATATTCCGGTCGTAATGTAAATGTAAAAAATGTGTTTCCACCCTCGGAAAGATATTGCCGGCTGTTGCTGGGTCGAGAATTGGAATGAAGTATGGGCAAGATATTGCTGGAAGAACCCAATGTTGACCACTGACACATGCGCAGGAAGTATGTACGGTGGTACATAGACGTAATATTTCCATTTTAATATGCATGTTTTCGTAAAATGGGTGTATGAAAAAGAAGTAATAAATATTCCCTCTATGGTTACGACAATAAAAGAAGTAATAAATATTCCCTCTATGGTTGATTATGAAATGTTCAAATTTTGGTTCAGCTGTAGACGCCCCCTAATTATTAATTTGTTACGTTAAAAATTATTAAGATATTAATCTAATCTAAATCAATTTTAAGATTACTATATAATACATAAGTAGTAGAAAAAATATTTTAAAATATTTTACCGAATAGTAGTTGCACTTTTTATTAAAAGAAAATTGCTTTGCTCCCACGAGAATCAAAATCCACGAAATCATTTTGTTTTTTGAATAATATTGAGACATTTCTACCTAATTCGCACAACCCCCCTTTTCCTTTCTTCTTAAATTTGTGTCACGTTTTCACAAATCGTCGGCGTTACTTTATCTCCTCTTTTAGCACAATAAGTGCGACCGCAACTCGCATTTTCTGCCTTCCACTAGCTATGTCGGGAAGTGAGGTATAACCTCACTCCATGCGCCATTTTCCTCGTGCCGATAAAAGGTACTAGTATTAAGTATAGTAGGTAGTAGTACTTATTATTCAAAGGTAAACATATTACTTTTAATTTTTTTATTTCGGAAATTATTTTCGGGGGGTACGGAAGAACGCAGACGATATTACAATACTTTTTAGTGAACATAATTTTGAGACTATTATATGGAAATGTAATGGTGAAATGGAAATGCTGGTGAAATGCTGAAATATGCATAGATAAGTGACTTTTCGTTCAGTGAAAATATGCATGTTCTATACCTCGCAATACGGACAAAAAATATGTATTATCAAATAGGTTTCAAATAAATTCTAAAAGGCTAATTTGTAAACTCATAACACATGCTTAATTAAATAAAGTCGCTTTATCTTATCGCAGTCACCATTTTGCAGTTCAACAACGAATTTCTCAAACATCTATTAAAGCAATTTGGCGCTAATTTCCATTAAGGTTTGCGGATGAAAATACATTAATACATTGAGAATACAAATTGTAGAATAGAGTAAAAATATAATATAATATAATTAAATTAATTATTTTCATAACCTTTTGATGCATTTTTGTTCTCGAAGATTCTTCTCGTGCCTGCAGTTGGTGGGACACCTGTATAAATTTCATTAATTTAAAGCAGAAATTTTGCGTTACTATTCGTTATTTCAAACAAAGGTACAAATTAAACATTAAAGACAAATATCCCACTCTTCCATATTGTGGTTCCCAAATGTATTTGCAAATTTTTTTTCTACCATTTCTATCTTTAAACTATAGGTAGGGAGAGTAGTAAATGTTACAGAGAACATATTGCCATATTGCTCTGTTGTGTGTGTTTTTTGTTGTTCTTTTGTTCAAATATTGCAAAAAAGATATTTTTTTTTGCTTTCACGTCGTTAATATTTACATTAGCGACGATTTGTATACATAATGTATTTATGTATTATATTTGTATACATAATGTATACACATTCTGTAAATAATGTCAGAGAAAGTTTCACGAAAGCTTAACAGTTTTCTGTTACAATGAGCTCAAATTTTCGCATTTTCCGAAACGTTCAAACACCCCAAATGTTATTTTTTTATTTCATTTTTGAAATATCTCTCACGTCTTTAATATGCACATTTCCAGCGATTTGTAAATACTATTGCATTTGTGACTAAAAGTGCTTGAAATGACTTCTAATAAAGTTTTTCGAAAACTCCAGTTTTCTGTAAAAGGTTGTTCAAATTTCGAATTTATAGTAGCCTTTAAACGTCATTTTCTTAAATACTGCTCCTCATTTTTCAAATAAAATTGCCATTTATGACGAGGTTTTACTGTTCTTTAATATTCTTAAAATAATATTTCCACTCTACAATTAGGAAATCGTAAAATTAAGAAAATGTCAAAAACGTGCTTTGGGTGGCGATAGATGGCTGCTGGCAAGAGTATATGGCAATTCCGAATAGCTAACCGAGGCCAAGGGAATAGAAAACTAATACGGGAAACTGTGCCATTCTGAAGCACCACTAATTCTCATGTTAGTAAGGGCGAGAAAGTAAAAATGAAGTATTTTCTAGTATCAATTTGAAGATCGGCAATATTAATGAAATCTTTATTTTTTTTACTTTGTTCCAACATTGGAGGGAGGGTCATTTCCCTCCCCCCCACCCTCTGAATCACACCTCTGCCAAAAGGCCCCTTTAAGCGAGCCTTCGGGGCACCAAGCAGACCGCATTAAATGAATACCTGCGTCTCGTTAACATACGTACTGCGCATGCGTTGAAGTTCCGAAAGGCCAGAGCCTTCGATCTCTCTCAAGTTCGCATTTGAGCACGAAGTACAAAGTGACAAACTTAAAATAAATTACGATTTAATTGTTCTTTCGAAAATCAATAAATACATTATAAAATGATATAATTTTTCTAAATAAAAAGCAGTTTTTGTGTTCCGCTTGCAGCCTAATAGGCCACTGTTTGCTTGTTTGGATTATTTTGGAATGTTCAAATTGAGTTGTCATGATTGATGTCATTATCAGAATTTTCTGCCTATCTGTTGTACCATAAATAAACACCTACAGAAAAATTAGATACTAATGGATATGTTGATATAATAATTAATTAATAATTATTTGAGCTAACAGCGTTTCTACATTAAATGTAATTTTTATTTAATCTTTTCAGGTGGAGATGAGCGCCAAGAAGTCAAAGTAAATCGGACGTTTACTGTAGATAAACTTGCTGCCTACACTAATTATACTTTTTATGTCCGTGCCTACAATGGAAAATCAGCCAGTGACCCCTCTACCCGAATAGTGTGCCAAACTGGGGAAGGAGGTAATAATTAATTTTATTAGCATGTGCTATTATTTGTACCAAGGTTGGCAAGAATGGGAGCAAAGAGAATCGTTAAATACCCTACGGGCATTTTTGGGTTTATTAAAGAATATTACTTTTTAGATATAGGTATCTTATTTTTTTCCATTCAAAAAATCACATTGAAGTACATCTAGGAAGTAAAAAAAAAAATGGGTTCCAAAGACTTATAGTCAACAATTTATTAAATTACAAGAACAATTTTTCTACATTTTAACATTTATTTGAAAAATCAATGGTGTGGCAATGTTTCGAAGGCTGATATCCCTTCATCATCAGGCTGTTTACACTTCATAAACTACAAAGAACAGGGAAATATGAAAATGTTACTATAAACACGAGACACATTACATAGAAATAATCGTCATTGACATTCCAATCAATCGCATAAACTACTCATATTTGAAAAGATTTGTGCATGACATGTTATAGAGAACTGATTTTTTACAACAGATTTCATGTAAGAAAATCATCAAACTAAAAACATCAACTTATCATCAATATAGTATTTTTGCAACATTCATTTTTTGTTTTCAAAATTTTGAAAATACTGCGCTGAAGATGAGACCAGCAAAATTTTATTTGTGGTTTACTAGTTCATTGCTGTGTGTTTACGAAATCAAAACAGGTAACGGTATTGTTAATACCCTTCCAGGCCTTTTTGATTCTTTTTGCCAGAGGGCCTTTTGAATACCTAATAGCCCTTTCTAATACCAACACAACACATAGTACAACATTTTTATGAGTTCGATTTATTAAAGTTAATAATTAATAACTTAAAGAATACCACGTGGATAATGAGAATATTGTGTACAAGATCGCGTGTCTTGACTGTGATGATCACTGTATAGGACAAAGAAGAAGAAAGTTAGGTTCTGGTGTGAAAGAACACTTTAGGAATGTTAGAGAGCCGTCTAATGGGCAAAATTCGGTCACAATTAATACTGGACATAAAATGGAATTTGAACATGTTAAAATTGTAGACATTGAAACCAGAAGTTCTCATCTCTGTGATGTAAATTATATATTTTATTATTATTATTTATATTATGACGTAATATTATTTGTATGGCATTTGCGTCTGCATGAAAGGTTTTCATATGATAGCTAAGGTAAGCTACCTGATCTTGGGTCTTCTTGCTATGCCATATTTTACAATGTAATATGTATCCACGTAAAAATTATTTTATTATTATATTTTAATTATCATGTGTTATTTTTATGTTGATATTGAATATAAAAATTAACAAAATGAGAGACAAGTTTAAAAAATTCCATTTTGTGAAGAAAAAAATAATTGAGCAATATGGCGTTTGTCATTTTATAGAGTACATTTAGCACTATCCCTACCAAAAGTTTAAAGAAAAAATTAGTGCCGTTTTTGAGAAAAACCTTTTGTAATTTTTTTTAATTGCCCATTCTGCATGCAATATTGCTTGAAAATTACTAAAACTTTCAAAACAATGTACATGACTTTAATGAAAGAACTCTCTATGGAGAATAGATTTTATTTGGAGGAAAAATCTCTATCTTTAATTTTGTATTTATAGGAATACTGAAAAAAGTTCATACTTTTAAAATTTTTCAAAATTTAGAGTTAAACGTGAAAATCGGACTTATGCAGCTTTTAAGTGAATGTTACTCTATCCTTACAAGAAATTAAATGAAAAATTTGGAGCCGTTTTTGAGAAAATTTTGAAAATGTTTGGAGGGCTTAATGGAAAGTACTCCCAAATTTTGAAGAATGTTTTTCAAAATATCAAAGTCTTGACTCAAGCCATATGGTGAGAGGTTTCTTCAATTTGGAAAAAATCCAGTTTACATAACGTGCAAGACCAAATAAATTGTACTATAGTGGTGTTCACAGGTGGACCGTCGTTTTGCCGACAATTGGTTTTTCGGTATCAAGTATCCACGAAACCGGGATTCTGACTACACCACGTGTTAGAGTATTTTTTCTTAATTCAGCAACTGGATTTATCCTCTTTTTCGTTATTAGGGTCCGGCAATGATTTTTTCTGCCGAAAATCCACCCTTTTTTGGCGCAACATTACATATCGTTCCCTACACTATGTATATTACTCTGTATATCCATATGTATATGGGAAGGAAAAAGTGGATAAATCCAGAGTCTCAATTTAGAAAAAAATCCTCTTAACATGTGATGTAGCCAGAATTCGTTTTGTTGGTCCTTGATACCGAAAAATCAAGTGACGGCTAAACATCCTTTCATCTGTCATCTGTGTTCATAAGTCTGTGAACAACACTAGCGCCTAGACCATCCATAGGATTTTTTTCGAAATTGAAACTCCGGTCGATGTGATTCGAGTTGAAGCTTTGATATATTGAAAAGTATTCTTTAATATTTTTCATGGAAAAATAAAGTAAAGTACATTTATAAAGATGACATCGGTCTGATTTTCACTTAACTTTGAATTTTCGAAAATATCAAAAGATTGAATTTCTTTCAGTGACTTCCTACTTTTACAATATTGATGATAGAGATTTTTTCTTTAAGTAAAAGTTTTGCTCCATAGTTGGTTCATTCATTATGGTCATGCATATTTTTTTCAAAATGTTAGTAGTTTTCACAAAATGTTGTGGACAATATGTGAAATATTAAAAAATAACAAAAAGAGGATTTTGCGAAAATGGCTCCAAATGTTTTTTCTAAACTTTTGGTAGGGATTATGCCTAATGTACTCAATATGACGACATGAATGCCCAATTGCTCTATTCTTCTGTCGTTGTTTTTTCAAAAACTACAAAAATTATTTTTTACACTTATTTTGTAATACACTGCTGAACAGTTGGAATGATGCGAAATGTTATTTTGAAATTCTTGAAATAACTTTCATTGTTGGTGGGAGACGTGGAAAGGGAAGGGTTAGTTTAAAAAAGCTTTGTTTACGTTTTATTAATACGGCAATGTCTCACCATTCAATAAAATAATGCATTCAACTATATTAAAGTCAGCAAGAATTTATAAACATATAATAAAAAAAATTATAGGCTATGTGCATAAGATGGGCATTATGAAATGGCATGGTACTCACGTAACATATGCATTCATGAGGCCATTGGATGGCTTTCAGTTCTGGATGTTTAATTTATTTGTGAAATTATCCTAGTTTGTTGATGTAATATGCTGCAAATATTGCAGCTGCAGTTGAGGTTTTTCTACATTTGTTTCTTTTGTTCAAGTAAAAAAGGACTACTATACCTGACTATCGAACTAATTGCAGATTCACACTGCTGGCAGTTTATTGGAATTTGGAAATTTTGAAGTGATAGCTGAAGTGAGGATAGAAATTGCAATATTATAATAACATGATACTGCTCATGATAATGCAAGGAAGTATATGTTGATCTAGCCCCTCTAGTTCTCAACTGTTGTCAATATTGTTATGCATTTAAAATTTTTTCAAAAATAATTGAAATACTATAAAAATTAAAAATTAATTAATATTTTAAAATGTGTTTGCCTTTTATTAAAGTTCTACATGATTTACACGACACTAGTAAAATAAGGACATGAGTAAAAATTGTTTTTATTTATTCATAGTTGTAAAGTATCACGTATTTTTAACAAGCTCTGTATTATGGATTCATGTAAAGAGAAAAAGCTAACAAATAATTACCAGCAATGGGATGTGAACTTGAGTGCATAGTCTGGGTGATCAATCCATTTCATCTCAAGCGCAGTTGGGCATACCAATCAAATCTGGCTGTACTGGAATAGAAATTTGAACTTGAAAAGTTGAATTTGAAGTTGGGAGGGAGGAAAGAAAGAAAGAGGGGGTGGGGACTACATTTGACCCTAGTATATACCACCATACCGTGATATATACCAACATCCATCTTTTATATATAGGTAAAGCAATATGTGAATGATTTACTATGCAGCTCCCACTAAATTAGTAGACATAATACAATACATTGTATTATGAATGCAAAAAAATGTATATATCTTTAGAATGTCTTAAATTGCTTGATTTGCTTGCAGATCAAGAATGGAAGATCTTTACATATGATATATGATTATAATTGGTTCTAAGAATAACAACCCAATAACAACCAACATTACAAAGAACGAAGAATATGTATTGAGCAATATATAACAATATATAACTCTGAAACAGTGTGACCCATCTCCATGAAAATTAGCACATTCACATGTTTTTCACCCAGAAGGTTTATGTGCAAATAATTTTGTTGTAACTCCACTAAATGCCAATGGAGAACAAAAAAGCATTTGACCATTGTATAATCCCAACCATTGAAGCATAAAGAATTAAAATCGGTTCACAGGATTGGTCAGTGTGGTTTGAGTTAGTTACGCCAATGTTTCGAAATATATAATTTCTTCCTCAGGGCTGCAGTGTAAACAATGATCAGTATATATAGGGAGTACCTTAAAGGTGTGTACTTCTTTCATACTTGTGGTGTTTTATTTATCCTAGTTTTTAATTTTAAATTTTTTTGTTTTATTTCAAAACTGTGTAACTAATTGTTTCTCTAGCCACATTGACCAATGCTATGAACCGATTTTAATTCTTTAAAAAAGCACTTCATTTTAATTCAATTTCCATTCAAACTGCACTCTAGCCGGGCTTAATTGTTAAGAGTTTTGGAGAATGGAAGGGGGAGGTACAGGTACAGATAGACCCAGAGACAGTCGGGGGGGGAGATGAAGGGCAGAACAATATCTGCCGGGTTCTGCTATTTGAAGTATAATTCATTCAATTTTAGTCCTGCTTTTGTTTGTAGTTCCACAAGCCGCATTTGCACATTTCTGAGTAAAAATTACAATGCAAAACATGTTGCGGTATTTTAATTTACTTTTGCAATTGATGGATTTTGTGCAATGGAATCTGTTCACTGTATACACATATTTAAACATCTGAAAATTTGTGTATGTGTGTGTGTTTTTAAGGGGCATTGCATTTAAAATCTCTCAAACTTCAAACTTAACAAATTCACTATATTTGCTTTGTTAACTATAATCTTACACTTGATTTATAGATCTATTGCAACAGTGTAATAAACAAATGATAGCAGATATTGATCTGTCTATTAATTTTATGACATAAAAATATTGTTTTGGTTAATAAGATCTTTTGTTAACACATCTAGGTCCCACTATTATTCATTTAAAGAAAGAATTGCAAGATTTGTTTGAGTTATCTCAAATCTCTTTCTAAATGAAAACTCATTGTGTTTTAAATATATAATTAAGCTTCATGTTTGCCAGTTTAGTATGTGGTACAAAGTATTTGACCACTTTCACATATTGCCATATTTCAGGACCTTTCAGTAAATTTGAAATGTGTTGGTGTTTTAGTACCTCAAGCTGCACCTACTTTTGAAGTTGAAATTACAAGCTCATCTTCTGCACGAGTATCCTGGATAGCTCTTCCCAGTGAGAAAGCTCGAGGTCCTATTTCTGAATATAAAATACAGTGGCGGCGACTTGGTCATCCTTCTTCTAATTTGGAAGAAGTAGGAGGAGATGTAATGGAATACACCATTACAGGTACTTTTTCTTTTCACTTTGCTTTATTTATTCATTAGATTATTAATACCTTTTAAATTCAATAAGGAATAGGTATTGTTCTGTTCAAAAAAGTTTCTTTTATTCACAAGCAGTTTAGTGAATTAAAAATATAATAATAGTCTCTAATTATTATACTTGTAGAGTGAAAGCTACTTACTAAATATAATCATGCAGCCTATGTGGTTGTTTTAAATAAAGTGAGGTGTAAATTTGTTGAGCAAGTGGGCTCTCAGCAAAAGGTAGCAAGGAACAAAAGAATGATGAATGTGGTACAAGTTTCAATGTAGCATCAGTTTGGTGAAAAGGTGTAGGAGCCCAGCAATTTTTTTAATAAATTCTTGCAGGAATCAATGTAAAAAAAAATAATAATATATGCTCTTTGGCTAGTGACATAATCCTGGATTAAGAAAAATGAAACTCAAAAAGCCTGAAAGTTTGATTATTAACCGTGGAAACAACTTTTTCGCCCCTTGAATAATATGTGAAATGTATTTATTATTTTTAAATACTTTTATTTTTATAGCAATCAATGACCCCTACTAAGATTTTCATCATAATGTATAAAGATGGGTGTGTGGTGGGTATGAATGTGTGTTTTCTGTTCCACAAAAAATTTTCTAAGTTTAAGAACATTTGCTTTTAATTTTTTGCTAACACTTTTGAGAGATCCAGATGAAACTGAGGATGCACGAACCCAAAATATTTTTAGAAATGTATCAACCTGCAATGGATGTTATTTACTTTGTTGTGGAGTGCACAGGAAGGCCTGGAAGGGTGGGTTGCGCATGCAGGACAAGATGGGTGTGACTGATTAAAAGACAATTGTGATTAATAAATACTCAGGCAACAATTTAATCATCTAGTAATTTAGCATATCCTTCCTTACATTAGCTGGTAATTTAGGTAACAACATTCCTTAACTTTGCCTTTTCTTGAAGGTCTTCAACCTGGACAGACGTATGAAGTTCGTGTTTTGGCAGCTACAAAGAAAGGATGGCCAGATCTGACGGATGATCAACTTTTATGGAAGACCATAAACATGCCTACTTTTGGTCCTCAGAATGTTCCTGAAGCACCTATTGTTAATCTAACTGCCATTAACTCCACTTGTATTGAGGTGAGTTTTAGGACAATTCCTGTGGCATATTTAAGTCTTGTACTGGAACATGAAATAATTGATGCTAAGACTGAATGAGTTCATATTTACCAATAAAATATGAACTCACCCAGTCTTAGCACAATATGCATTTATTACATACATATGTAGTATACATTTAGGATAATATCAATTAAAATGAGTAAATTTTATTTCACCAAAAAATATTGCCTTAGGTGACATGGTGTTTGCCTGCTGATAATGAATATCCTGCAACAGAGTACAAACTCTTTTACCGAAAACAGACAAGTCAACAAATTGGACCAGTTTTATTGCCAGCAAATGTTACACGATATGTTCTTGAAGGCTTGGGTAAGTTATTTGCCAAACTGCATAAGAAATATGAAGAGATGCTCACTTTCAAAAATTATGTTCTTACTAAAATATGCAACATGGGTATGTTGACACATTAATATGCCAGATGGAATCAAATAGTATTTCAGTTGCTATTGTTGAGCTCTTGGGATGAACCTAGAATGTTGCCTAGAGTGAGAATTGCATAACTGGCAATTCATTGACTATTGTTGGTCCATGAGGAACATCATTCAAAATAAAACTTTTCATGACAATTTTGAATATAAATGTTCCAGTATTATCCAGTTTTTCTGGACTCAGCTGCATCCAAGTTTTAAATGCTTTGATCATTCCCTCATTTTGTCTTAAGGTACAGACATGCAAAAAAATGCTTGCTGTTTGTGGTCATGGTTGATTTATCAATGACACCTCACTTTAAAATAAACTTATAGAATCGAATGGTCTACATCAAAGTTAAGCACAGACACACACCCCATATTGAGTATTACCATTCGTCTAGTAAGGTAGGTATCGTGATTACTCACATCTTCATTGGTTGATGAAAGGAGAAAGGCTGCTGCATCCTCAACTCACAGTGATCAGTGACTGCAAATGAAAATTTGATTTTAACTGCAAACAGTGAGGTTCCTTTGGCATGATAATATTTTTAAATATCAACATCAAAACATGCTTGGTCTTTCATATCTATTTCTCAGTCTAAAACATCATAAACAATAATAGAGATTATACATTGGAAATAATTATTGAGAACACCCACCTGGCTAACATAAAAGCTAAACGAAATGTACTGAAGCAACAAATGTGAAATTTGAAGTAAAGGTTCCTTATTACACTGATTGTATTTTTCAAGAAAGGAATTTTCATCGCCTTAAAAGTGTGTACCGAACTGAGGAGATGTCCCCTTTGATGGAGCCCCTTCCTCTCAAAATTTTTGGATTGAGCATGTCACCCAAGTATCCTCTTGTAAGGTTGTAAATTTAATTTATTTATTTATGTGTTGTCAGATATTCCCATAAATCAAGTGGTAACTGGATGCCATCATCAGTATCTATCGAATGATAAACCTTATCATCAGCAAAGAGAAGGATATTACAGTGTTTTAAAACTGTAGGGAGATAGTTGATGAAAAAGTTGGAAAGTAAAAGGCTTAGATGAGATCCCTGAGGGAGTCCAGATCGTACACAGTAAGAGTTGGAATGGTTACCATTCAGAGAAACATACTGCCATCTTTTATGCAAATAAGAATTGATCCATGAAAGGAGCGGATCACCCAAATCCATCTTAGTTTATGGATTAAGGTTCTATGATCGACCCGGTCATACACCGTAGCAAAATTCTTATAGAGAGAGTTGAGAGCTATCAGTGAGCAAATCAACATTGAACTTTTTGAATATAACCAAGTTTGACCACAGGCTGAAATGCCCTCCCTTAATCCATGCTGGGAGTCTGAGAGTACAAGCTCAAAAGATGTAAGATGAATGCACACAAGTTTTTTTGAACAGCTTAGGGATGGCACTTAAGATGGAAATAGGGCAGTAGTTTGTCACATCAGATTTATCACCTTTTTTTAATGAACAGGAATAATCTTGGTCGTCTTCCAAAAATTAGGAAACGACGTCTGAAGGATTGATTAAATAGTAAGAAATATGGGCTAGCTATGGCATATCTGCAATGTGATAAAAACAGATTAGATATGAGATTGGGACCTGGACTGTTTCTTGGATTTAAAGAATCAAGCTTCTCAAAGATATCACACACCCATAGTTGAAGATTGCCGATGAAGGGTCCTCGACAACCAAAAATGGAGAAAATGTTGGAAGGGTGTTGATTACTGACGTATTGTGCAAAAATAGGTACGGTGTTGCTCAGTTCTACACAGTGAATATCCCGATAGTGCATATTATGAGGGATATGGTTGTGATATGTAGGATAACGTAAATGATTCCAGAAAATATTGATGTTAAAAGATTTATATTCTTCAACTGAAGAAATGTAATTATCATACGAGATATGCTTTTCTATATAATATCGGATCTACTTTTTCTTTGGCTCTGATGGCAGAAAACAAATTGCGTCTGTTGATTTTAATGATTTATAGTCTTTGTGTAACCTTTCTTTTCCCAGATGTGATTCATTAGTTCCATGGAATACCAGGGTGGGTAAGAGTTACTAAAAATCAATCTCACTGGAACACAGCAGTCTATTAGTGAAAAGAGTTAATATAATAATCAATATAATTTCATAGTCAGTGATAAAACTCTGCAAATCTGCAATTTTCATTTGCTCTGACATTCTGGCTATAGGCTGAGTTTGTTAATGGAAGGTACTGTAGAACATTCCGGACTTAATTTTTTGGTTACTGAATGATCTTTGGATGCCATTTCTGTAAACTATTCTCAAATTCTTCTTACCATTCTCAATACACTTTTCCAATTCAGCTCTCAATGTATTAAGGTGTTGTTGTTTTTTTTTTGGTGCAATATAATTTCTGGCAGAATACCAAAAGGTTTAAGCTTGCTTGTAATATGGAGAATAAGTTTAGTGTCAACATCACTCGGAAAAGGTCACGTTCAAAGGAGGGGGATGACCGTCTTGAATTAGTTTAATACATTTCACTTTTCCGTAATATTCAGATGTGCAGTTTCAAAACTAGGAGGTAGAGATTTTCCAGTGTGCTTCATTGAACTGTGTTCCTACCAAAGTTCTCTCCTCTAAGGTCCTGGCACTTGTTTGTGATGCCACGTCTAGAAGGGAAGTGTCGAGCTACTCACAACAATCTGGACTCAGTAAGCGCCTTCATGCTCCGATCAGTCCTTGACCTAATCATGATAATTGTTATTTAGCAATTGCCAATATTAATGACTTTGATATTAAAAGAAAATAATGATTAGTTATATTTAAATTGTGATAATACATGCAACCAGGAAGATGAACATGACGCATTGTAACTTACATAATCGTGATTCACCTAGTAATTTTTTTATAATATCACACATGTTATTTTATGATAAAAGATAATATACATTTAACATATTGGGTATTTTTCTTTCTACTAAAAACTTAATTCATTGAAAAGTAATCTGTGGAAACATGAGGTAATTCGGAATGTAAAGCACAGTAGTTGTCGTCGTCTTCTTCTTCCTCCATCTTCTTCTTCCTCCTCCTTCTTCTTCTTCCTTCTTCTTCCTCCTCCTTCTTCCTTCTTCCTCCTCCTTCTTCTCTTTTCTTTCTTCTTCCTCCTTCTTCCCTTTTCTTCCTCCTTTCTCCTTCTTCTTGCTTCTTCTTCTTCTTCTGCTGCTTCTTCTTTCTCCCTTCTTCTTCTGCTGCTGCTGCTTCTTCTTCTTCTTCTTCTTGTCAGGGTTAGGCTTGATGCCTGTTCCAATGTCACCGTCTCTTCCTCGGTGTTCCCACAATTCTTTTGCCATATGGATTACATTCCATTGCTTGTTTTGGAATCCTTTCTGATGGAATACAAAGGACATGCTTCCTCCATTTTTCTTTATTGTGGATTGCCATTTTGGTTATTGATTGCATCCCTAGTTCACTTCTGATTGCTTCATTTCGGATTTTGTCTTCTCTGGTGCAGCCTTTAACCGATCTAAGATATTTCATTTCTGAGGCTTATTGCTGTTTAAGATTCTTGTTCCCAAGAGTCCAGGATTCCATTCCATATAGTAAAGTGAGGACTGTCATGACCTTGTAAAATTTTAATTGTGTTTCTTTTCGTGTTCTTGTTTTTAGAGTTCTTCTAATTTTGCCATTATTATTTGATATATATTAATCTTCTCCTTAATATCTTGATCTTCATCACAAGTTATGTCATATCCCAAATCATCTCCTGCTAAGATTATATGGTCATTTTTTGATTTATTAAAATGCTTCTAAAGTTGTTCATAAAATATATTTGTTTCTTCCTTTTTCCCTTCTTCAAGTGCATAAGTGCCTATAATAGTCGAATCTCCTCTATCGAATTTCACTCTATCCTATCACATTTCCTCTATCTTATTGTTTGCAGTCTTTCATTTATTAATGTATATTTCCCAACTTTATTCTTCCATTTTCTATCTATGAGTACAGCTACACCACAACAAGCTCTTTTTGTTTATGCAACTCTACTGTAAAACATGTAGTGTTCAAGTTCTTTAGTACCTAGTTAGCCATAGCTTTATTGATATTATATTCTTTGAGGATTTTATTTAGTTTGGTTTCATTTGATCTTAGTCCTTGAACATTCCATGTGGCCACATTTAGTATAACCGTGAATCCTTTTTTCATGACATCCTTGCCTGATTGTCGTACTCGTTCAGTCTTATTCCGAGGCTCGGTGTGAGACTTCTGAGAAAGATTTTTGTTACATTTACTGGTTTCCAGCCTATATCATAAACTCCAATCTGGAGGACCAGGTGATTTGTGATCAAGGATTTCTTCCTCTATCCTTTGGTAGTCCAGCCACTATCTCCAAGGCAACGGATGTTTTATTTCAGGGTTTTCTGCCCAAGAAAGACTGGCTGCGCCTTATCCTTTGTATGAAGTAAACTCTTTGTTATTTCGTTTAAAAGTTTTAATATAACTGATAAAAAAAAGAGGTAATACAAAAATTTTAAACCAATGGGAGTTGAGAAAACTGTCAATTTGTAATTTTCTATAAAAATCTATGAAAAATGAACATGTGAATTCTCTCTTGTTTGATCTGAAGTTAATGGTGCTCATTGAGTAAATAAGTCAATATGAAATGAACCATGTCAGTGAGACCAAATATCAATCAGTCACTTTTTTATCACTCCCTAGTAACGCTTTCTAAGCAATTCACAAAATTATCACAGGAAGAAAATGTAATCCTTTTCACATGCACCCACACATATATGAACTTCTGCTTTCAGCAGTAGCCCATTGCACACTTTCGTCTTTTAAACTTTTCTTTTAACTTCAGGCTATTATTGGTACTATTGAAGGGAAAGCTTCATCACTCAAATGTACTCTGTTAGTATCGCAGACAATTTTTTGTCAGTTTTTTCATTGTTACATGACCGTATCTGGCAGTGAAGTGCAGCTCACACACCTGTAATAAAGCAAGTAATATGGTAAAGTTTTCTACATATTAATTCTTGAATCAGGATTAGCACTTTTAGTTTCTTAATATTATTTATTAATTCTTTTGTGCTTGCACAATTTCTCTTCTGCTTGCACAAGTCTCATGTTCTAAACAATAAAGTTATTGTACTCTTTCAATATCTCTCTTCAAGCATACACGTTTATACTTATTATATAGTGCGCCAGGAAAGTCTCTCCATACCTATCCAAGGCAGAGCCTGGTGCCACCTCCATTCCGCCCTCAGGTTGCTTCCGTGGGCAGCGCTAGTGTCGCACGCTTGTCGTACCTCGCCTCTTCCTTCCCTGCTGCTTCTGCATCTGCTGCCTTTTCAGAAGCTCTCAGCACTGCCTTGTTCTTGTAACACCAACATAATTTCTGTTGCTAGTATTCTTACCAGCATGGCAACACTAAATAGGCTTTCCTGGTTCATTATATTAGCCTTCGACAACTGCTATGTATGACAATAGTTTTCAGAATTCAAAAGCTATGAGAGTTGAAACATTTTAATTCTTTACTCTAGTGCTATGTGCCCAACAGAATATTTAATTCCCTTTTAGAGTTAAACATAAAACATGCAAACAAACTATACATATTAAGAATAAGAAATTTATGAAATGTACATTTATTGTCTGCTATATTTGCAGTACTTTTTAAAATTCCCAAGCATTCACATTCACATTTAAACATTAGATTGATACTACCTATAACTAACTGTATACTAAACTTAAAAGTAATAAGTAAGTTTGAAGAATGGTGTTTTATAAAACTCACAACTTTATCATAAATATAACAGTTCATGAAATATTTAATAGAAAAATACTAAATGATCATACATACCTTTGTAATATTTTGCAAAGATTTTTAGTCATGGAGTATGGTCATGCTGAGCCAGTTTCTGTAGTGTTCTACATGTGTAACATTCTACATGTTAAAAACATGTAGTTGTTGTTTTTAACTTCATTTGTTACCAAAATCATTTGTCCCTTTGGGTATGCATAGCCAAAAAACCATTGAAACAGTACTAAGAAAGTTACAGATGTTGAAAACCAACACTCCCTAGAGGAATGAGAATTGTTGTTTCTATATCTACTGTAGTGATGCACTCTGTTCGGTACTGACCTAGCGACAAGATCTTAGTGGAGAAGGTGTTGGTTCCTACATGGCCTGAGGTTGAAAAGGGATCTGTATTCATAGCTGGGCAAGGCTTCTTTCACTTGGATAAAGACTGAACCATTCTATGAAATTGTTTGTTTAACAAGGTAGGTATCACCAGAAAAGGAAACAACATCTGTGTAATAGCTAGCAATGACCTTGAAGGTGTAGTTAATCAGTGGACAGACATTTTTGTTCACTTTAAGGAGAATAATGTCAGGTATAATCATCTTTCATGAGTCTTCAATGAATTTCACTTCATTCTTTCCCTACTTGGTTCAAATGCACTTGAAGAAAGGCCCTTCTTCCAAACAAACAATATTTGGACAGTAGAAAAATACATTTATAGGTAGAACTTCTGAAACTTATTATGATGATGTTGATAAGGAGAAATTTGCAATAAACATTTAGTGAGTTACTAATTTTTGAATAAATGTTCCTCTCTTTTATTAAGGAAAATAGCATGAAATGTACTATAAAAGTAACATTTTCTGTCCGAATACATTTTGTGATAAAAAATGCAGTTCTAATTTCATTCAATACATCCATAAATGTATTTTAATTTCATAACAGTTCTATAGTTTTAAGTATATTTCAGGTAATACCCAGGTAAGTCTGGGAATGACCTCCTTTGATAACAAAAATCTGAGCGGTCTAACTGAACATGCATTAGGTACCTCTGCCTAGAAGCATGGGGGATGGACATTTATGGAATGCAATGTTCTGATAGATAGCAGTGATCCTTATCAGCAAAGGCTATCGTAAAATAAGACCGTACACCAGTGGTGCTGCAACATGACAGACCACCAATCTCGTATTTGTGGTTATTGATATAGTTCTTGTAATTATATTGCAACTCTTGCTATTTCACCCATCTCCAACAAGTTTCTCACCGACCTATAATAACAGCACACTGTGACTATTTAAAAAAATCTAAGAACCTCTTTATAAATCTTGCATTGACACTAAATCTTGACCAACAGTTCGTGAATCAAAGCTGCAACTAGCTGTTCATTGGTGAAATCTTTATGAAAAATAAATAAAACTTGATTTTTTGTTCATTTTCAGAACCTCAGACACTGTATGAAGTGCACATTGTTGGAGTGGGAGCATCTGGAGATGGAGATGTTGGTGTACAGTCCATTCATACTCGACCTGATTCAAGTTTACAATTTCTGGAACCACCTGGGAATTTACAAGCAGAACCTACTTCTTCCACTTCAATTAACTTGACTTGGACTCCTCCTTTCTCTGTGTTGGATGTAGCATACTACAACGTCAGTTATTCCTCTGTTACATCTCGTCAAGCAAGTGAAAACATAGTGCTATATGTCCATACATCCAGTACAGGAGTTGAAATTGGTGGTCTAAGACCATTTACCCTATACGAATTCAAAGTTTGCACTCATAGTCATCATAACAGACATGGCCCATATAGTCAAAAATTAGAATGCCGAACAATGGAAGATGGTAAGTTTTGCAAGTTGCAAATGTTCTGTAATAAATTGTTTCAAAATATTATTTTGTAATTTTTAAATTTCTTCAGTTCCCAGTGTTGTCAGAGATGTACAATGTAAACCTTTGAACAGCAGTACTCTGCGAGTCACGTGGAAAGAACCGACACAAGCTAATGGTATTATTAGTGGTTATACAGTACTATATACAGAAGATGCTGCCTTGCCTATTGATAAATGGAGAGAACACAAAGTTCCTGGGAATAGATTTAGTACTGAAGTAAGTGGCTTTCTTGTTTTTATCTCATTTAGACTTACACTCTAGTTGAGGCAGCATAATTATATGTTCAGTTATTGATTATTAATTGATTTGCTGTTTCCTGTTTAAGTGTATGCAAATTACAGTTTTTTTCTTTCTTTTCTTTCCCTTCTACACATAGACTTTGTATTTTTATTTAAATATTTGTTTAGATAAATTCTAATTGTCACTAAGCCTTTCTGCAATCAACAGCCTAGAAACATTTAATTTTTGGTACACTTTGGGTCCTGACATTTCAAAACTGGGATGGGCAGTCAACTACCAAGGTAAGTACAGACCTACTAACCTGGAAATGTCAGGGAAAAAATAAAAACTGGAAATTCAGGGGAAAATCTGAAAATTTAATACAATGCCTGGAACTTTGTTTTCTCCAATAAAAAATGTTTGGTGCTTCATGAAAAATTAATAATTGGTGCTGCACCTATTTTTCAGAATAAAGTGATGGAAATAATTGAATTAATAATATTTCCATTTAAAATAAATAAGTTTTCGTATTCCATAAATTGTTTTTTTTGACAGTGTATATGTCCCAAACGTGATTTTTAATGGTTTTTAATGATTTTCATAATAATACTTACCTTACTGATGGCAAAATTATATTTTTACTGGCTCGTAAACTACTTATGCAGTACAGAGAAAGTAATATTGCGGGGGAAAACTTGTTCCTGTTGTGACCCACAGGTCACAGGTTCAATGCAGCCTCAAACGTACTTTCCTCTGCTTGATTGCAGTCTTGCCCAGCTGCTCTGTAAATTTAGGGAAGGAAGTTCGGCAGGCGAGTTTTACCATATATAATATGAAGTTACTCCCACTAATTTTTTTTTTACAAGGAAGGAATGAAAGATGGTGATGAACTCGTGGCGGGTGAATGATCGGCAGGCCCGCTTGAATACCATTTTAATACTAATTTACAAAATCGCTCCAGCGGTGATCTCTCTGGGCGGCATTGACTGACCCAAGAGCTCTTGAATTTGCAGGCACCCAGTAGACACTGAGCGATGGGGCGGCGGCGGGCAAGGGTTTTCCTCTGCACGGGTCACTGGCCGGGTGATACCTCGGATTTTGACGCGTCCTTCGGCAGCGTCCGTCGCGCGCAGACAGGAGCGATGGCGATCGCGGCGAAACGCGGTCATAACGAGCCTCACACACACGGTCAATAGCTCAATCGCGCTCCCTTGCTCATCAGTACTCGAGTCCGTGACAGACTCGTAACAGCACTTATGTCGTTCGTAATATTGAGTAGGGAATGGATTTCTATGACAATTCATATTTACTAAATAACCTAAAACCGATACTAATTTTCATTATATTTCTGTTTCACAATGTATAGAGTTGAAAAATGCCACTTTTATTTTCCATATTTTGGGGTATCATAACAATAAGAAAAGTACTTTCAGTAATTCCTTAAACATTGTTTTTTTTTAATTAGTGAGTATATACATTTTATTTCTCTCATGTCATTAATATTTACATTTCCGGCGATTCCTTCACATTATTGCAGTTATCAATATGTATCCTTTAAATGATGTTTAGTTTCTCAAAAACTCAAAAGTTTTCTGCGAAAGTAAGCCCAAATTTTCAGAAACACTCAAATGACATTTTCCACAAAAACGCTCAAAATTTTTTCTTCACGCTTTGTGTTCTGGATGGTGCTAATTGCATTGTTTAAGACTGCATAAAATCATTTTTTTTCTGTATTCTTTGGGTGTGGTTATTTTTTCCCCCAAAAAAATTACATAATTGTAATTTTTTGAAATATCTCTCAGGCCTTTAATATGCCCATTTCCAGCAATTTGTATACATTATTGCATTTGTGAGTGGAAGTGCTTCAAACTTCTCATTTACAGTAACGATTAAGTGACATTTAAAAACAGACCCAAATGTCTCAATTTATAAATCTTGTAATATTCTTAAAGTAATATTTCAGTTTAACAATAAAGAAACTAAAAAATTGAGAAATGGAAAGGCGAAGGAAGAAGTAGAAGTAGCAAAATAAGAAAAAGGGGCAGAAGAAGAAGAAGGAACAATAATAATAATAATATTTATTGAGTCACTTATACAATTACAATCATGTATGGCGAGTCAATATGATGCCTTGGGTGGAGAGAGCGAAGTTATATTACTGTTCAGGAGCAAACAAGGGGCCATCTCAGCATTTGCTCAAAGGACCAGGGAAATCTCATCGAGATGGGGTCACTGGCCTAGAAATACAATACTTGTTACAGTTAGATTAAGATATTATACAGTAGGTAAATTATCTGCTAATAATTAACATTTCAATATGATATTTTAATGCTACTACTTACAATAATTATATTAATAATAATTACATTAATAATACATATCAGTTATGTTTGCAACTACATCAAATTTAACGATAGTAGTACATTCTATATTTATAACTTGAAACGGTGAGGAGGCAAGTTTTGATCAGTTTTTTTCTTCTTCTATTCTCCTTCTATTTCACAGGATGTGATATGCAGTTCTTTCTTCTTTGCT
>BOPP01000020.1:7998770-8011889 GCA_017312745.1 Gryllus bimaculatus
TATGTATATAAGGAATAGTATTGGCCCAAGGATGGATCCTTGCGGGACTCCACAATTTATTATTTGAAGACAGGAGTAGTATGAGGAGATTTTAATTTCTTTAGTGTGTTGGAGGGCAACTATTTGTCTACGGTTTGATAAATATGAGGGGGCTCAAAAACAGAAGGAGAAAAACCGCAATTGCAGCTGGTAAGAAGATGGGGCATAACCGTAAAGCTAGGCCAAACTAAAGGAAACTAACTAGTAAGAGAAAGTCTGTGCCATTCTGTTTCACCACTAGTTTGCCTTGTGTCATGGGTGTTGGAACTTTCTTGCTGTAATTTGTTCAAGAAACCTGGAGGAGGTGAATTCAAAATGCGTGACTCCCAAAACGTACATTGTATCTAATCATTGTTTGCCATACTCTCGAAAATTCCGGATTCGGCACGCTTACATTGCTGGCACAATTCAGTGGCAGTAGAACAAGGTTGCTCTGCCTCCAGTGGTGTAAGTTAAACAGAGGAGACCGTTGGAGTGACACAATATTTGGACCCCCTAGTTAAAGACATTGTGTTAATTTAATTTTGTGATTATAAACTAAATTTTAGGAGTAAAGACGTTTATTACAATAAATTATTACATAAAATAAATTATGATTTTTGCAATTTCATGATATAATTTAAAATAATTATTTTTTTATCTTTTCTTCAGATTTGCTAATTTATCAATTACTGTAGTAATATTAGTTTACAATCACGTTTCTTC
This sequence comes from Gryllus bimaculatus, assembly GCA_017312745.1. Taxonomy (NCBI): domain Eukaryota; kingdom Metazoa; phylum Arthropoda; class Insecta; order Orthoptera; family Gryllidae; genus Gryllus; species Gryllus bimaculatus. Next base: position 7,999,515 of record BOPP01000020.1, read on the forward strand.
GTGCTGAATTGATTTGATAAAATACTTAAATTACTCAAATGGAAACATAACCATATATATATATATATATATATATATATATTAAATAAGGTCATGTTGAATTTTTTTGAAAATATTAGTATCTTTGAAGTAATTGGGTGTCAAAGTTAGTTACCCGCTCAGAAAATCCTACTCTTGACCATAATTTTAGAGTGTTTTGTGGCAGTTGGATGCTATCTAAGTAAGAATGTGTACATTATTTCATATTTCTTTATTCATTTCTTTCTGTGGAGTTTTCTGTTATATGTTTACAAATTATCTTTTAGTAACTATTTAAAACCTATTGAAATAAATACTATGAAATAAAAATTGCTAGCTTTCAGTCAACCACTCCCAATTACAGAGTTGGATGCTACCTAAGTTAGAGTTTGTATATTATTCACTTTTCATTTTATAATTATTTATTATATTTGTTATTTTTTTAAAATTTCTTCCTTTAATTGTGTTAAATGTGAAAACTAATAGGTGAGCAGGCATTGTTTGTTATTGTTACACATTTTTGTAACGCCACATGGATAACAGATGGCGATAATAGTAGTGTGCCTTCTGCAGAATGAACAATATGCACTAATGTATATTGTTCACTCTATATTCTATATTTGTCTTTTATAATATTAATGAATCTCCCTTGTTGATCAATATTTCTTGTCCAAAACAATCTGTAAAAGAAAGAATTTACTGCAATATTTATAATAACCAGTTTAAAATTTTGAAATGTATATGCTAACAGTGTACTTCTTTTCAGGTAATTGAACTGGAGCCAAAGACTCGATACTTTCTTTCATTGCGTGCTGCAACACAAGCTGGTTGGGGTCCTCCATCAGGTTTGCCGCCATCAGGCATTTGTAATACACCTGGCATGCCAGATGAACCCACCGAGGAACTTGCTGGTAATACCTTACAGACCACACAGCATTTAGGTATGTTTTAATTTAATTGAAACACCTTTCCTGTGTGAAGTGAATAGGTACACTGGGATGATCATATGTGTTCCTTTCTCCATTGTCCATTCTCTGGCTCACCATTTCATTTATCACCTGTCACCTTCACCCTATTCATACCTGGCCATTCCTGAGTACTAAACATGCACGAATGTGTTTGCCTTGCATGGTGTCCTGTTTAGGAGGGATGATTGACCTGGGACTTGAAAAGTTTATTGCCATGATGTTAGAACTGTGGGAACAAACTTGATCCTTAGAATTCTGTTGATTGGGTACATCCCTTCAACTCCTGGTGACTGGGAAGGTATGCCTGATAATGGAACATGCTCCATTGTATATTTGTTGCATTCAAGCAACAATAAACGGTGCTGCCTACGCACATGTTTCTTTGCATTATTTCTAAATTCTCAGCAATATTATACTACTACATAAACCTACAATCGTGTTTTCAACCAGTAAATTATTTTTTCTGCTTCGAGACCCGAATTCAGATCCCCAGATTTAACTTGCTGGCACTCATACCATTACGTCACAAAGCGCCATATCGGATATGGATTGATCCCGAGCAGAGGCATAAAAGGGTAAAGGCCTGTTATAAATATATACTGCCATTATAGGCAGCGCCATCTTGATCACGCAACCTTATCGACAACCGATGTTGTTCATTATTTATACACATGGTTAGTTTCAGTTAAGCAAAGTGTTTTGAACATAAAATAGAGAACACATTGTGTGTTGAGTTAAACACAATGTCTTATAATTAAATATCATTCCTCATAATTTAATAACTATATCAAGTTATAGAAATGCCCCATTCATCTAAAAAGCCCTCAACAATCAAAATATTGGAGAAAATCGGCTGAACGGTTTAGATGCTAGAGTTGACCTCAGACTGACAGATAGCTGTTAAGATTTGTAGTGGTTCCGGGCGTGTCAACTGCTAAGGTCATTAGTCTCGTAAGCATAAAGCATATTTTTGCTTGGATGTGACAGTGATCTCCCTCCCTAGAGGGTGAGATCCGGCGCCTACCTATCTTCAGCTAGAGGGATTTTCTCCAACTTGATATCTCCCATCAGCAAATCACCGCCCCAGCCGGGACAAGTTCTAAACTCCTGACCGGTCTCCTGGTGTGCGTGGTAGTGTAGTGCATGGGTGTAAGAAAGAGATAGGATAAAACAGAAAATGGGCAGGAAAGATGGCACGTGGTTCGTGGTCCATTTAGTAAAACACTGCTCCGGCATTCCCCTGGGGTTGATAGGAGAAATCTACTGATCAGAGCAGCCGGCCGCTAGAATTCTCCTTCAGACGTCGACAGAACTCAATCTAGCTACCTGGCTACTGTCAAAAATCCTGCCATTGTTGGGATTCAAATCCAGGACCTCCCGGACAGAGGCACTACAGTGACGGTTCTTGCCCTGAGCCTCTTCTCCCGGTCAGGTATTAGGGAAATCTAAGTCGGGCCCATGGATAGTGTTTACAATGAATTTTAATTTCATGTCGATAGATTGATTAGTTTACTTAAATCGGTTAGTACAGGTGCACAGAAAGACAGCAATTGATTTGACGTGACATACATTTTACAAATTGAGTAAGAGTTGAAAAAAGGTTCAAAAGATAAAATCACATACAGACACATCCACTTTATTTATCTGTTTTGATTGTATTTGTGAGTACAGGCGTGTTTAAATTATTAGATTAAAAACATTTTTCATAAAAGATTTGCATTTATTACACGTATACATTCGTGAACATGATACAGTCATACATTTAATACTTACTGTTGCTGCATATGCCTTTGTTCTTAATCAAAAACATTATTTTGTTTGGCATACTGTTTACCAACATACAAACCTGCGTTTTTAATCTCATGGTGCTATACTAAATCTCAAGTTTGTCCACAACTTTTTATATATTTCCTTATTCTTGTCTTCGTAATACCCCATAAAATTTTTATGGGGTTTAAGTCAGAGCTATTCTGTGGCCACGCTAATGCTTTAAATTGCTTTTCTTCCAAATTCTTGAAGACACTTTGGTCTTTGTGGCACTGCTTCATAATGCATATAAATTCCATCTTCATTAGGGAACCATTCCAATTTGAGGAAAAGTTCCTTTTCAAAATTTTTTTTTTATTGGTATTCAACAATGTGCAATCTGCCAGGACCTTTCATGGACATCACCCTTAACAGCGTTTCTCTCCAATTATATAATGAAACTTAGGAAAGATATGCTTTAGTCTAATAATTTGAACTCATCTGTAGAAGTTCTTCAAATGATTTTCAATAAAATCTCAAATTCTCAATAGTTTACTGCGACAACAAATTCATGAGAGATAAGTGACATGTGACTAATAAGCCCTGAGTGAGACTCGAACCAGCAACCACTTGCTCGAAAGCGCTCAGTAACCACTTTGGCCCTCAGGGTATGACAGGTGTCTTACTCTTTAATCTATAATATTCTTAAAGCTAGTTTCTACAATAAGAGAGCAGAAAAATTAAGAAAATATGAAAAATGACCTTCAAGCTGCAAAAGAAGGCAGCTGGGAAGAGAAAAGGCCATAGCCAAAAAGCTAGTCGAGACTCGAGAGATTAGAAAACTAAGTAATGCAAGAAAGTCTGTGCCATCCTCTTGCACCAGTAGTTTTTTTCTAAATTTAGCAATCATATTTATCAACTTTTTTCTTAGCAGGGCTCGGCAATAAGTGTTTTTCTGCTGAAAATTTGACATTTTCCAGTGCACAATTACATAGTTTTACTTAAGTGCCTTCGTAAGGATGAAGAAGTAAAAATGTGCTACTTTCATTTTTGACAAACTCTCTGTATTTGTGAAGATTGCAAAAGTGGTGTGTTGGAAAAATGTTGTTTTGTCACAATTACTTTTTTAAGCGTCAGCCCAAGTTGATACTTAGCGCATCTTCTGTAGCGTAGTGCGTGTTAATTTAAAGGACCAGAGTTGGAATCTGGGCCTGGAAAATAATTTTTGCTGGTTAAATACTCTTTTGCATGTTCATGTAGGAATATAATATAACGGAATAGTTAAAAATAATGTGAGTAATTATGTGCTGTTTTAGATTTGTACCATATGTTGTTTCCTTTGAGGTTTTTGAAACACTTTTTTTAGAAATTGCAAAAACTTCAGTCACAAATTCGGCAAAATTAACTTCTTAAAAAAAAAAGTGCATGACCTTTACTAAAGAGCTGATTCTTACTATGGATTTAGAGGCAAACTTCGCAAAACTACGAAATTTTCGATTTTGTGGTTTTGAAATGTATTTTCGAAAACTGAGAATTCGCCGAGAATTGGTCTAACACCATATTTTTCTGTCCGTTATTACATATGAGTAGAAAATGTAATGAAAAAATTAGAGCGGTTTGTGAGAAAGTAAATAAAGCGGCAGCGAAAGAGAGAGAGGGAGACTGGGAAGGAAGGAGAGAGTGAAACACTGAGTGTCACACTTACACACAAAAATCTTATTTATAATCTCTGATAAATATTATTTCTTTATTTGCAATATATTTTCTAAAAATTATATAAATAATTCTGAAATAAGCTTGTGTTATTTTGCAGGTTTTGTAGTTGGTTTAACAATTGCTGTTGGATTTATTGTGGTTTGTATGGCTGCTGTGATTTGGAGACGTCTGTGTGTTCAAAGAATGCCTCCAACACAAGCTGAGAGTGGTGTGCAGCATGTCAATGGTAATGGTTATTATCGAGACTGGGAGCGGCCACAGGAAGCAGAATTGCAAGAATTAGAGCTCCATCTTGCAACAATGGCACCTAATATTCCACCGGGTAATCATAATTTGTTGGATACCAAGGTATTTGTTGCATTTCTATTAATTGTTCTTGGGTAAACTATTTGTCATTGCAAACTAAGTCACTCTTAATAATATATTTCTCATATGATAACAACATAACTGATAAAATATATAACTGTTTCTTAAATATAATAATTAATACATCTTTCAGTACTACGTTACAATAAAACTATCATAAAATATGTTTATATTTGCATATCAGGTATCACAGTTTGTTTTTGGCTTGTAATATTGATTGCTGTTGGTCTTGTCCAGCTGAGCTTTGAAGGATGCAGCACTTCTTGTTTCCCCATAGAACCCTGGTAGTTCATGCCACGTGTTCCCACGTCATCACAAATAGAGTGGTGATCGATGGTTGAACCCTCTCCTTCTGCTACTTCTTTGAATAAACTCTCAGCCTGTTATTGGACGACCTGATGAAGAGATAATGAAAAATGTTGACATTGTATTTTCCGCAAAGTATCTTGTATGTTGTGATCAGTTCACCTCGTTCTTTCCTCTCATCCAGGTTGAGAAGCTTCAAGTGTGTGCATTCTAATATTCACATTGCCGTAGCCCTCTCAGAATTTTGAACAACACCCTCTGTGTTATTTTAAGATGTTTGAAATCTTTTTTTGTAAGAAGGGGACCAAATTAGATTGCCGTATTCCAGCATTGGTCTCATGTACATAGTCTTTTCAAGCAACCTCTATGTCCTGTCAGCAAGTGCCCTCCATATCAGATAAATTGACTTGTTAGCTTTTTTGACACAGCTCGGGTTTGGATTTCCCACTTCAGATCCCCAGAGATAACACTCCAAAATCCATTTGCAATTCTGTTGATACAATTTAATTATTTCCAATGGTTTAAGGTAGAACGGGGTTGATCTTTCCTAAATGTAGGATTATACACTTGAAACCAAATAGTGGTAAAAGCCTAGTGTAGACCATTTTTTACTTGTTGCAGATCCTCTTGAAGTTGGTTGTGTAATATCGAGGGGTTTACAAATAATTTTGTATCATATACGTTGCAGTGCACTCTGATCTCAGCTGCTCTCCAAAATCAGTAGTGTACAAAATAAATAATAGGGGACCTATAACTGACCCTGTGGCACGCCACTGATGACTAATCTTGGTGAAGATAAAATGTATCTCACTCGTACCTGTAAAGTTATATTTTTAAAGTATTTCCTAATCCAAGCAAAAGGTGTCCACTCATACCTCTAAGCTCCAGTTTCCATAGCAGTCTCTGATATAGAACCGTACCAAAAGCTTTTGTGAAATAAAGGTACAGTCGGCTCCAATTATAGTAAACTTAAATCAGTGGTCGTTTCATTTGTATTATAAATAAGCATAAGAAAGTTAGTGAACCTGAACCTTGGCTGCAGTGAACGTAGGAAATGCAATGTCCTGGAAAAGAATACAGTATATCGCCTGACTGCCACAAATTCCAACACAAATCAGCTTGAAAAAAATATTGTCAGCCAAAGTTCATAGCCAAAGAAGTCTCCCCTAAGATGAAGGTAGAGGAAGATAAGTCTCCCCTTAGGTGAAGGTTGGGTACCTTCTGGGCCATCGTGCACTGGGTTGCTGTCATGGTGCAAGTATATTTTGCTGCATTTAAAAAGAATGCTATAATTATGTAAATTTAATAAGAAAAGTTTAATTGTTTATAATGTAAATAGTATTTATTGAAGTGTTATTATAGATATATTTATTAAGTAATATCTATGTACAATAAAAAATGTACCATAATATATAATTAGCAGAAGTATGGAATACAATAGAATAAAATTTTACAAAGGCAATTTTCAAACTTTAAAACTCTGAAATTTTTGTATGATACTCTCTAAATCAAGGGTTCCCAACGGGATCAGTGTAGTCCCCCTTGGGGTTGATAAAAGTTTGAAGGGGTCAATAACCAAATATGAACAACGGCCTGAGCAGTATAGAAGATCGCATTGATTATAGAAACACTTAATTTTTTTCTAATATAATGCAAAAACACTAAATTCTATATCCAAACAATGTTATAATATCTCTCATTTCTGCTAGTTATTTAAGTCGTGCGAGTATAAAAAATTAAATGCATCATTCTTTTCTTTAAGCAATTAAAACCTTTCCACCATAGATGAAACTGTAGGATCAATAGTAGTATTAAAAAATGTATGTGAAAATTAGTCTTTAGATCATTTGTACTCTCAACGTTCATGTTTCTAAAACAACATAGTCTTCTTTTTTCGCCTACATGTAGATGAAGGAAATCTGCATCTAAATCTCACGAATTAGTATGCTCAGTTGCGATGTTTAGCATTTCGTCATAATTATTGTAATATGACTGAATGTTGGTTTTAAGACGATCTAAATTTTCGATATATTATGAGTTACATGAATTAGGAGTTTGTATCATTTTCAAGACTATGTTCACTAACGGTAAGATTTCATGCCAAATATCAAGGGAACAAATAAATTGAAAATGTTATAACTTTTCCAACAATCATTCAAATTCATATATAATTGATACACCATAATTTTGTCATTGCGGATTCCAGATAAGTTCCGGGAAACTCAGGAGTCAGGAGTGCATTCGAGAATTACTGAAAAATATTTACTAATTGAATTGAATTGAATTTGCCTTATTTTACGTGGCGAGACTTGGGCCATCAGGCCCGCAATCCGTCTTACCACGCAATTTGTATCATTATAATTCAGTAAATAATGTAAAATTAATTATATAAATAAAACAGCACAGAGAACAGTTCCTGCAAAAGTATGGATCGAAACTCATTCAAAAACGCTATGGGTACCTTACTGATGACCTTATGCCACTCAGTATCACTACAGAAGTAAAGGTAGTGTCCTGCGTGGGCTACAAATGGCGGCGGAGACGCGCAATTATTGTACTTGCGCAAGCGACTTGATGCACGCAACAGACACAACCAGACGATATCCGCCGTGTCACGCGGAAAAGCGATCAGTTGCATTAGCGCTGCCAAAAGCATCTCTCGTATGTTATTTGGCGAGTAAAAGGGTGTCTTCGGAAAATGGGACGGTGTACCAACAGTACAACTTTTAGGCATTGAAGGGTGTCGAGACTGCATTACGATACTTAGATTCAGAGGACAGTGCAGACTCAAGTATGGAGAGAGCACGAACTCTGCAGAAAGATTTAGAAAAATTACTAACAAAAAAGTACAAGTAAACAATAGAAAATAAATATTTTAAAGGGTAATAAAGATATTGAATTTTTCAGTTCGTGTTGTTAATGTATTTTGCTTATCACTATATTAATAAAATTAGTCGTTATGGGGAATTTTCAAAAATAAAATTTAACATGTATTATAACGATTTTATATAATGTTTAGAGCTCATAAATTAACTGGATAACTTCCTTCATATTTGCAACATAAAAGTACCGTGCGGTTTCTAAATAAAGTTCCTAAGCTTCCTGTTGATTTCACGGCTTTACTTCTCGGCTGTAGTCGTTGTCCAAGGGATGTTGCTCCTATTATAGTGTTTTTGCCTATCATCCGAATAAATTATTACATATTCCCAGAATGTCCTCGAATATTTTATACTTTATATAATTCAATGATTTCTATCAAAATTACTTCTCGCTGGACTTCGGGTGAAACCCATATTCGCTATTATCTATCTTAAGCCGACTTATATAAAAAATCTTCCCCGTCGATCGAGCTATCCTGACATAAATCTCTTCGGAAATGCATAGTCTATATGACACGTCTCAAATTACATTAACGAAAATCACAATTGTAAAATATTTTTTTTAAACCTTCGAACTATTGTTGCAATGCTAATCTTTCAACACCAATCATCATTTACCCGCTTCAATACTATTTACAAATAACCCCAGACTATACTGAAAACTAAACATTCACATCGTATCAATTGTTTTCGTGTCTAGTTCGGCAGATATTAAGAGAGAGAATATTTTAACCTTCCCACAGAATAAAGGCTTTCAAAGCCTACTTCCCATTTATCGCATCTCACGTATTCGAGGCTGTGTAGAGCGCTGTGACACCCAAAACACGGAATACTATACTCTGTTTGTTGCCCTAACAACGTGCATTCTTTGATTCCCAGGCCTGCATACAATCGTATCCCATTTGATGCCGTTCCCATTCAAATTAAACCAGGGGTTCCTGGCTTATCACACTTGCTTAGGGATGAGATTATTTCTTTTTGTATATTCCTGTGTTCACCGAACTAAAACTCTTTCCATGATCTTTCTTACTACATTTGTAAGGCTGATCAACCGGTAATATTTTGGATTTGTTTTATATCCCTTCTTAAAAATTGGGATTACAGTGGCACGTTTCCAAGAAGTTGGTATCCTGAACGTACGCAAATACTGCTTGAAAATCATTTTCAAAATTTGAGGCCATATGCGTAGCATAGTAGCATCCTCAGTAGGATGTTTGGGATTGCATCTTGGCCGGCCGCTGAATATACTTCCAAATTGATTAGGATTTGTCTAATTTCAATTTCATTAAATTCATAGTTGGTTAAAATTGGACTTGTTTCCGATGTTTCATTGATGCTTAATGCAGGTTCAACTGTATGGACCTCTTCAATTAGGCAATTCCAGACCGCAGTTCCAACAGGATCATCGACCATTCCGCCATTTTGTTACTTTAGAATATACGGTAATGCTCGTAGATCAACTTTTGAAGTGAGCTTCTTGTTGGATGTGTGAGTAGAATTACATCTCATCAAAAGTTATTTTTGTGAGTGTAGTCAAATCATTAGAGACTCCTATAAATAACACGAGGGGCGTTCAAAAAGTTCCCGGAATGGTGGTTCAGCTTGTTAATGGTATAACCTATGGCAATGGTAACCTAATCACCTTCTAAGTAAGACCCTTGCGCACCCTTACAGTAGCTCCATCGTTCCTGCCATTCTTGGAATCAGCGATAGAAGGCTTCTTTTGGAGTCTGTCGGAGTTGAGCCGACGCTTTCGATTTCATGTTCTTCTCGGCTGCAAAACGTCTCCCTTTAAAGCCCATTTCCAGAGTAGGAATTTCAATAGTATCGGGAAGCGAGATCCGGAATGTACGGTAGATAGGAAAGATAAGCATGTTCTCGGCAATGAATTTCTACGCAACAAGCGCTGTGTGGCATGGCGCGTTATCGTGATGCAGACACCATTCTCCTCTTGGCCCTATACGTCCTTCGAACCGCAACACCAAACCTCTGAAAAACTTGCACATAGAAATTTTCAGTAACTGACTGTCCAGGCCACAGTGTAGCAGGGCCGATAGTGTCTATAAAGCCTATTTTCACAGTTTGCACATGAACTTGAGGTTCGCGCGCTGTTCGAACTGCGACTTTACGCCGACGGACCAATGCTTACCTCCACGTGTCACGGAGTAGTGGCACCTCTGCGCTCTGAGACATCTTCAATTTGATTCAAATCAATTTTGCCCGCGTACCAACAGGCGGTCGCCTACCACAAGAATATGAACCGTGCATTATTGCTAGTTTGGCAACGGCAAGCCCATTCCAGGAACTTTTTGAATGCCATTCGTATAGTCATTTCTTGTTTTTGACACAAAGACACAGTTTTTTCTTCGCCATTATTTTAACTTCATAGTTTATCCAAGGCAGGCAATTTGTATCTTCGTTCTCATTTTCGGAGATATTGCTTTTAGAATTGCCGTCAGCTTATCCGCGAGATCGTTGTAGCTGTCATCAGTATCTCCATTATTTTCTACAGCTTTTTCATACGGTCTATCGGCAATCCTATTCAGGATTTATGATTTTATAATTGCCTTAGAAGTAGTTGGCCTTGATGTAACTGATTAATTTGTGAAACTACAATTCACTCGAAACTGCGTTCTAGTTATGATCGCTAGTGATCTAGCTAACGATTCGTGATCGCTACATCACATTACAGGGCTTATGATTGGTGGTGTGATAATGTTATCTTCATTTACCGTTACTAGATCCAGGGTAGTTGTCCTCTGTATCTTGTTGGCTCTTCCATCTTCTAAGTTGGTATTGGTGTACATTCTCAAAACCTGCTGCTCAATCTCCGTTTGAGGCATTGGGTCACTCTCATTCGAATTAATTGTTGGTAGTTTTAAGTCTCCAAATATCACCATGAGTTCTTTCCTTGTAACTATTGTTTTAAATATCTCAAAAACATTGAGATCAGTGTATTGGGATCTTGGATCCGAGGTGGGTGGCCTGTTGGTGCCGACGGTGATGAACAGTCCTAACAGACATTCTAACTCACAATGCTTCCATCTCTGGCACTGCAAAATCCTCTACTCATGTTGACGTCGAGAAGGCAAAGGTACAATGGGCACTTATGGACAATGTTATTCACATGAAAGAATCTCGTGAACTGTAGCCCAATCGTTTGTTGCAAAAGTAAGTAGAAAAATATAGTCCTGTAGAAAAAACACGAGGAATACTGTGGTAATCATGCAAAATGTATCATTCAGTTAGTTTGTAAATAAAATAATAAAAACTCTTGATTTCTGCGGAACTGACTTTTAAAACTCCTTTTTGTCCAAACTGTTAAAATACATCTAAACATTGGTAGAATTATTCAAGAAAAAATTCATACAATATTTCAGTTACTTCAGCTAGCAGAAAACCTTTCCTTTTATCAATATCTCAAAATGTGTCCCTTTAGAAAATTGGAATGTCAATGAAAATCTGTGAATTTTTAATTTGTGCATTTGAATATATATTGTCGCTAGGATATTTTAGTTCTTGAGACCCAATTAAAAATTTTGAGGAAAATGGTTGAAATTATTTTCCAACATCACAGGTAGGTCTTCAGATCCATTACTTCCTGTGTATTTGCAGTTTGTCGTGACAAAAAGGAAAGTCAGTTCCGAGATGTGTGTGCAGTCGAAAGGGATTATTTGTTTATATGAAATTCTCAGCGGAAAGGACTTACCAACAATACTCTAATGATCTCGTGAAGCCCTTTCATGAATTTCATCTTGCTGGGTATTCTTGTTGGTCGATTTTTGTTGGGGATATGAGTGAGGTTGCTTGCAGTGGTAAAGAAAAGTTGGTATGTAGTTTAATCGATTGTGTAGTATGTTAATATTAAGAAATCGAAATGGATCGCAGGAAAAAGTGTGAAATAAGTAAAAGTGATGAAGAAAATTAAAAGTATTCGAGAACTTAAAAGGAAAACATCTATAAAAGTAGTTAATCGTATGAATGAAGTTTGCAGCAGGCATCAGGAGACGTTTCTTTCAAATGAAAAGGGAAAATGAGAATGGATAAATAACAACCCCTAGGAAAATAAATTTAACTGAACTGCCGTATAGATCAGAAAATAGGAGGGGAGGACATACAACAATTTTGTAATTTTTTTTCTTCTTTTGTCCCCTCCACAGTAACTCAGTGGAGAAGGGGAATTTATGCTCTTTAAATTATGTACATTATACTGCTGCCTTGCGGCTTAAGCAGCTGGAGGAGGGGCTTTTTCTTACAGCTAAGCTTACATTCTAGACCTAAAGTTAACTTACTTGCACTTCGGCATTACTAACTTACACTATGATCAGTTTTGTTATACTACAATACTACATTAATTGTTATTTTACGGGTGAGGT
>BOPP01000020.1:8018122-8047022 GCA_017312745.1 Gryllus bimaculatus
TCATCATCATCATCATCATCTATAATATTTATTGAGTCACATAAACAATGACAATCGTGTATGGCGAGTCAAATATGATATATATAGAGAGTGTACCATCGCATACATCTTATTGAGTGCAGCGAGTGAAGTTACATTTATTGTCCAGAAGCAAAACAAGGAACCATCCCAGCATTTGTTCAAAGGACCATGGAGACTGGACAAAAATCCTGATCAAGATGGGGTCATTGGCCTAGAGATTATACTTCAATACTTGTTACAGATATATTAAAATATTACATAGTAGATAATTATTTTTAGTCGCAAAATAGTTGAACATTTAACTTACTTTAATTTAATTTAAAATACTTGGAACATTTCAAGATTTGTACGATTTCATTTTTCAAAATAACATTTACTTGGCATAGATGATATGATATAGATGCAGGTAAATAATAATGCAATGTGCCTATATAATCACAAATCAACAATATTTACTACTTATTGGTTTTCAGGGTGGGTACCCAAATGGGCAAGTGAATGGCTTGAAGCATTCCTTCTTGAGTAATGGACGTATTCCTAATGGACATGGGAATCGCAGCAAAAGCAGTGTACACATAACTGAGAACCCGCAGGTCCGTCCCTCCGTAAGTCACTCTATATATGTGAAATTTTTGATATAATTGAAAATAAGTTTTCTACATTTTTATGTTTGACAAAAAGAAGATCTAGTTTTTATATTGATTTTGTCATCATTTTTCTAGTATAAATGTAGTGAGTCTCCTGGTCAACTCCTGTCTTCTCAGGAGAGCAAAGTAGATGATGAAGAAGATGATGACGATAGAGCTATGCCTGATCAAAAAATTCCTTTATTAGGAAATTCTCGTTCTGCTACTGTCAGGTATGTTTCCTAATTCCATTGGTAAATGGAAGTTATGTGAACACATATGTTTCCATAATTCCTGTTGGTGATTCAAAAACTATCCAAACATATTTCCTGGTTTTAATTTTTACCTTATATCATACCTTTTTTCAGAGGTGAAGATCATACAGAATTGGAGGAGGATAATGACTATGATCATGACATGACTGAGGACGGACTGGAAACTGCTGATTCTACTCAGTTGACAGACTTGGATGTTAGTTTAAATGGAAATACCTACACAGGCACAAGCAGTCATAACAGTAGTGGCAACAGAAATGGTAATAGTGGCAGCATCAGTAGCATCAGAGACAGAAGCAGCAGCAGTACAGATTGTGTTGTGCCCAAACCAAGTCATTTATCAGTACCACAATAAGCACTATGCTTCTCCATGTCTAACAAACACGTACATTTCGGATGGATGCGGGTATTTTTGTTTTTTTAGTACGTGCAGTAATAAGTATGTTGTGTTATTATCATGTACTAAAAAAAACAACTATAATTTTATTGGAGTCTCACCCACAGTACATGTAAATCCAGTTTTAAGCATATTTATAACTGTACATACTACATACCATTTTTCTTTACATTTTTTGCGTGCGCAAAAGAAGTGAAGTATAAAGCTGCTACGTAAAAATATTAGTGTAAACAGTAATAATAATATTGATAATAATGATAACTCTTATAACTTAGTTCATGGGATGGGAAGGTGTACAAGTATTGTTTCACATATTGCACATATTTTTATTTCAAAAACAGAATTTCCTATTAGAAATTCAATCACTTTCTCTCCTGACTGAGAGGAAACATACATGAAATCTCCTCCCCATCCCCCACACAGCCTTTTTGGACAGGATGACAGATACCACACCACATGTAAGTTATCAATGGGCATAGGAATTCACACTTACACACCAAAGGAAAGGTGTGTTGGTTCTCTCATCCATGTCCATTTATGGTATAATTAAAACAATGCTGGTACCTGAAAAGAAAATCTAGTTTAAAAATAGAAGCAACAAAATAAAAAGTTAAGCACCCTCATTCTCTCCATTTCCTTAAAATATTGTTCTTTTTTCCTTCTTTTTCTTTTTTCTTTTTTTCTTCTCTTTTCTCTTTTGTCCTACTGTTGCACCTACCCTACATACATTTTTCTTTTGGGTTCATATCTTGCCAAATTGTTTTTTCAATTAAATTAGCAGTGAATTTGTGTCTTGAAAAATAATTACCTTCATGGAAAGGAATTATTTCTGTATCCGTTTCTTTCATGCTTTCTCTCTGCTCTGACTTTATTAGTTGTGGAGTAATAACTCACAAAACCTCATGAATAATTCTGTTACTATTTTGTTTATTTATTTATTGGACTGAAAATTGTAATGTATAGTTCTAGAGCAGAGTATAATTTTCGAGGTTAAAAATTATTTCACGTTACTCGTGCTAATTTGTTTTTTGTCTATGGATAGTTTTAGATTCTTTTGTTTCTGTTGCATTTCAGTAATTAAGATACAGGTATTAATTGTTATGATTGTTGATATACATTTTTTTTAACTTTTACACATTTATAAACAAACATGCAATTAAGCCATGCATACCCAAGAGATCTATTATACCTCATTTACATCAACAGTGTACATTTATTTTGCATTTCACGTACGGTAAGGTTCCGGTAACACTTTATATTCATACAGCCATAGATATTTGATCTTTTTCCCCCTTCTTTTTCCTTTATTTTACTTTATTTTATTTTTTTAATTTTTTATAATCCTTATTTTAGTCTATCGATTTTTAATACATACATATATATATATATTTTGAAATATTTTATGCTGTTGCAAAACACCTCACATTTTACAACAGACCATGAATTGACTACAGTTTTATATATACATTTATATATACATATATATACATATATATTTTTTATCTGTGAGTCCATGAGTTTATAACCTGCCCATTCCCTGTCAACAAGAAGCGAAAGCAGAATACCCATTATGTGAAATGAAATCTGTTTATCATCGCTTCCACAACCTCCCTGCCCTTCTTATTAACTTATTTATTGTAATTATTATTATTGTATACCTTCCCACTAGCATTGTAAATGCAACAGGATTTTAATTATTTACTTGTTTACATTGTTCCTCATGTCCGAATACAAGAAAAATTGGTTTGTATCGATTATTAGAATGACTTCTGCAGATAATTTTCTTGCAAATATGAGTGAGTTGTTAATTACATAGATAAGTTATAATGACCATACTCTTTGCAGGCTATTAAGAGCAAGGGATGTATGTTAACTTTATTTTTTATTTATTTATTTTCTCTCAATGCTGTCACTTTGACTGAAAGGTTATTTCATAATATAACAAGTATTGTGAGATGTAACAAAATCGAAGGTGTTGCTGAACATTCATATTTATTGCCTTTGCTTTGTTGTTTGCAGTATATATGTAATCTTCTTGAATCAAATATTTTTTATCCCAATTCATTGGTCTTCAAGGTTTGCAAAAATTAGCATAAAATGCTGGGCACTTGTTGAATCTTCTTTTTACATTCTTTACTGATCAATAGATACAGTAGATTCTAGTTAATTGAACCTCATTAAGTTTCTTTAAATTAATAGACTAAAGTAAAATGTGAGGCCTTATTATACTAATGGCATATATTAATATTGAATGCAGACATGTTATTTTAGATGATGAGGCACTGGACTGGATGTTAGGCAGACTGGGATTGGAGTCCTCTCCAGGGGTGCCCAGAGAAAACCATGGCCCTGGGGCAGTTGATACAAGGAGACCTCTTCTTTGAGACAAAAAAATCCCTCCTCCCCCAATTCATAAATGGAATTCCATATAACATATAGCACTAAATTTGGGTGAGACATTAATACATTTTTCATTTCTTTTGAATTAAAAAAAATTGGAGCCCCAATTAAGTCAGTGCCTGGGACAGGTTGCCTCTGCTTCCTCCTCCTCTTCCTCCCCCCCACCCTTTAGACACCTATTGCCCAACCATCTTCACAGGTCCAGGAATTCCTCAGAACAGCACTCTTCGTTTGCTTAAAGTGCTATTCAATGAGTACTGAATATTTGGAGGTTTAAAAGAGGCTGGAATGTCATATTGAGAACATTACTTGTTTTTTGGAGTCAGGCGTCATATTTGTTTTTTGTTGTTCTTGCTGCAAAAAACCCATAGGTATGCTTTAAAGCTTGATTGAGGACAATTCATTTGTTTTCATTAGTGTAGTATAATGATGGGATTGAGCATAGTGAAAAAATATATTAAATTACAAAATTGAAGACTCATAACAATTAACACATTAGGACTATAACATCACAATACAACTAAAAAGAACATTGATTTCCTAAGAGTGTGGTATAGTTGAATACCTTGTTTTAAGTACTATTAAAGGTGAGAAATAATAGATTACAACTTACCTCAGAACCTATTTTCTAAAGACAAGGGAAAACTTGCACAAGATACCGCTACAATTTGGAGGAGAGGCTGTTTTTTATTCTGACTGGCCCTAACTATAGCATGGCATAATGATCCAATCCAAGTGAACATAAGATTAATTTAAATTCGTGTCTGTTCTTTCAAATTTGGCTCAAATGAATGACATCCTATTACCTATTGCCCCCCATTTACTAGAATCTACTGTAGTTGTCATAAAAGATCTGCATGTTAATAATCGTGAAAAGTTTATTAAAAAAGAAGTGTGCATAACACTTATTATATTTTGTATAAATGCATGTATAATTGTAGAAAAATCATATTTTGTAAAAAATTGTTATTTTCCATTAGAGTTACCAGAAACAATATTTTATTACCTTGACCTACATTAATGAGTTTTGTGGATGAACTATATTTGAGGTATTGATATTTGGTTACTCATGCTAGAAATTGTTCATAATTCTGTCCTAGCACCAGAACTCGCTCTCTCTTTCTTTTTTTCTGTTTTCTTTCTTTCTAAATTTGCTTAATTGGATGAGGTATGTATGTACTTTATGAGATGGTACTATTAAGTTTTTTATGTATTCTATCATCAAAGCTCAAATGTACTTTCTGAATTTGAAAACTACATTGCTTCAGCATGTTTTAATTGTAACTTTAGATTTTCCTAAGCCTACAATTTTATAAATCTCAAAGATTTTACTAAGCAGACTTCAATTGTGTCTTTGCTGACAACATTATTTCCTAACAAATATCTTTAATGTGTGAGGGCAGTGTTCCCAAGGTCTTGCTCAATTACTGTCTCATTTAAATTGTACATTCTACGAAGCTATTTATAGGTTGATGTATCACAAGTAGATAAAACTAAATTTCTGCATGTGGAACTATTGTAAAAGCCTAAAAAGTGCCTCATCACATTTCTACAATGATCATTCTGTTAGTATGTGCCATTGAAATGCTTCTCTGTTGGGTAAGACCGTGAAAATGATCTCTTCTCTCTTGAAACATGTTGGTTGATGTATCCATTAATAATGTAAAATATTAGTTACAGATGTTTTGGGTGTATCAAAACATGGTATGAAAGAATATTGCGGCTTTTTTTAGAATATAGTTGCACTGTTGATTATAAAGACTATACCAGTGTGAGTTGAGCTTCTCAGGTTTAAGGTTTACTGATTTTTCAGGCAGTACTGATCTCACATAATATGATTTGTAATTATGCTTAGTTTCTCTTATTTTACTTTATATTTTGAATGTAATCAACTTTGGTTACAGCATTCAGCAAAGCATATTTCTGCCTCTCCACGCCTGCTGAAATGCATGCAGAGTTTCATATTACACAACTTATGAATATCAGTATTTACAGCAATTTCGATATCACATGTAAATTCCATGCATGTAACAAATCCTCAGTTTATTTATTCAATAGTATTATTTATTTTTTACTTCTTTATTAATTCTCTTTTTAGTGAGTGCACATAAGAAATACACTCAACCATGTTTTATGTGCATTTATGTTCTGTTATCACATGTCTCATTCCACTCTATAAATAAGTTTCTCCATTACTTGTTTGAATGTTGTCAAGTATTCTCAGGTTTAAACTACAGCAACATATGTGCCAACCTTGGCAACCTTTTTACAACAATGTGCAGGGACATTCAGTACTCAGGCAGATAAACTCAGGAAAATATGACACAGTGCTTTACTAGCATGTCATTATTCTAGTGGTTGTAGATATTTCAGCAACAGTGAAGAAATATACAGTAGATTTTACTGCAGTACTATCCACTGAAGTGAATTTGCATTTTAGCACGTGTAAAGATGAGATATTTCATGACAATTATGTCTATAGTAACTATAGGTTTTTCCAATTGTGCTGCAGTTCGTAATAAGTGTAGTGGTGATGGCCCTAGTTGTTAAAACTAATTGTAGGTGTAGTTTAAGAATCTCAACAGCAATAGACCAAGGAAAGAGGAATCAAATTTTTAGTAATTCTACCAGTATTACTGGTACTAGTACTATAATGCCTTGTACTTGTAGTAATGCTAGAATTGCTCTCTAGTAATACTATTAGTCAGCGAAATATATTTATTACTGTGTGTACCCAAGTAATACTGGTCTTAATACTAACTAGTTTGTTGTGGTTTCAAGTGAGTCATGGTAATTGTAAAGGTAGTAGTGTTACTACTCATGTTAGATATCATAGTACTCTTAAGAATAAAAGCATGAGCTGTTTTTTCTTTCTTCATAATTTTTAGAAACAGTGCCTGTACTAATAATAGTACTGGTGTAATAGGTGTTAGAGAAACGTATTAATGTGTTGTAATAATGATACCATTGATTAAGAATTATTAGTAATGCAGTTTATAGGTACAGTTGTGTAAAGAATGTAGTATTGGTAATACTATTGTAAATAGGGTTGCTAATACTTGTGATACTAGTTATAGAGGTCTCTAGTACTTGTAAACACAGAACTTTTTGTTTATTACATGGAGATGTCGTGAATGCAGAAGGGCAGCTAGAAAAAGCTACTAGAGTAGAATACTGTAAATTACAAACTTGTAACAAAATACTGGTGAAATTGTATTATTAATGATAGGTTTGCATAAAAATATTTCTCAAATACAATTAACTTATAGATTAGTAAGATAACAATTAAGATAAGTTGTTGTAACATCAAGCTCAAATGGAGAGGCAGAAAATAATTTTCATTCAACTTGTACAATACAATAGAAAGTTTTTTATGGGTGGTGAAAGTTCAGGATGTTCTAATTCATTGCAAGAGAATCACTTGCTTTTCCTGCCTTGAAGAAGAGGTTGTGTTTATTGATGAATACATTTATGAGAACATTGCATTAATGTCTGTATGCATGGCCTAGTTACGTATAAAATGCATATTTCTCACAAACTTGCAAAGGCTATACTTTTAAATTACTTTTTTTGTAAGAGAATTTTTACATTTTAAAAATGCACATTAATTCAAGTTCCATAATACAATATACATGATTCTTTAAGCACTCCTTTTTATCTGATATATTAGTACAAACATTCATAACTAAGTCATTTAACATGGAAATTAAAGGTGCATAAGATAAATTTGTTCTTGAGTGCTAGAGCAGAATTAGTTTGTAGATTTCTGTGAAACATATGTGATGCAACACTTACAGTTTGTTATACATTCCTTTTCTCATTATCATTATTGTGAACTATAAATTACATGTCTTAAAGTATATTCATGTTCAATGTAATATAAGGCCTATTTTGTGACAGTTGTGACAAATCCATATGATCATCTCACAATACTTGTGTTTCAGAGCATATGAGATGTGTGAGGACATCAATAGTGCCCTGTATATACTAATATCATTTGATACCCTACTTGATTTTTGACACTCAATGTTTTATTTGTAACTAAAATAACATATGAATATGTGCCATCTTATCAAGACTGTTATTAATACTCGTTTCTTTTGGGATCTCTCATCTTCATGAGGAAAATGCACAAGTCTCCATTCACGTATTGTACAGGCAAATGGGCGCTAAGGATTTCTTCAGACATTCTCAGCCTTCTGCCAGCACCAATGAATATATTCTGTTTGTATTATTGCGAGTATGTATGTGTGTGCATGGTATGTGTATGTGTGTAAAGGGGTGCACGCTAGTATGATTAAAGCAGGGAGACCTCCTCTTCTATATCATTTGTGTTGGCAAAATTTCTGGTTCTTCTGTTGTTGTTATCTTTGTTTATGATATATATTTTTAAATATAAAGATGGACATCTACCTCACCAATAGCTATTTTCGAGTCCCTTTAATGGGGACATCTCAGGGAGTTCTTGACATGATTGTAAAATAACAAAACAACATGTTTGATTTTTAAGTAGTGTCAAATTCAGAGAAGTGGAAGTAATATAGACTTTTTACATTATGTACAGTTGATTCATTTTTTAAATAATGAAATAAAAGTAATATGTATCCTCAAATTTGCTTGGCAATTGTGTACCAATATTATCATTATAATTGTATTGTTAATGTTATTAATAATATTAATAATGAAGTACTGGTGTTGTACTAGAATAGTTTTTAAACAAAGTATTAAAAGCAACTGGAGTAGTTGTGTATCTTATGTACTTTGTGGTAACAATGCTGTTGGTACAAGTATTTTTTGAAGCTGACGAAGGCAAGTGTTATATTACAGTGAATGTTTTTAGTACACATACAGATTATATATTGATTATATAATATAATATAAAATTCTTTCTTCCCTCTGTCTTACTCCTTTTGGTGTCAGAAATGAGACAAGGAACTCAGCCCACAAGATTATTGAATCTTCGATGTAGAATAGGAGTAAAGACTGAAAATTCAGTCAATCCTGAGTTTATAAATCTTTCGCTGATAAATGAATGCAATTTAATTCCTAATTTATCAATATTTTTTCAACCTTCTGGCAGGTTTGTAGCAGCACTCTGTTTCGCATAGTTACTTTTCTTATAATTCCGAGGTTTGCATTGCATTTGGGGTGCATCAATTTGAGGTAATCACAGTGAGCAGTAATGTCTAGCAGATTGCATCTTATCAGTAATCATTTGTTAAAATGTAGTTTTATTGTTTCCTTTGAACTTTCTTTCACATAACCTATTACTTTAGAGACACATGTGTTCTCGGTGAAAGATTGCTCTACCACAAATACTTCTTTCATTTTAGTACATTTAATTTCAGATTGTTTTTGATTTATCACTGATTCCATAGTCTTACAAGACAAGATGGAATTGCAATTAGAAAACTGAGTTCTAATGATGACCTCCTAAAGTACAATTGTTAATTCTATAAATCAAGTTTGCAATAGATGAGACCTAGTTTCAGATCACTATCATTTTACTGTATTGATCATGTTATGTATTCAATATTGTTTTCATTCTGAAAACATATTGTAGTTTTGCAATAGATATATGATCTGATTATTTCAAATTAAAGGAAAAATACACTTGGTTAAATGTCTTAGGTTTTTATCTCTTTCATACAAATGCACATCTTTTTAACCATAAAATTATATATTTCAAGGTGCAGCACTGAGTGTTGCATGTGCATGTTTTTACAAGTGACAATGGCATACCTGCCGGTGGGTTAGTCTTTCTTTTACTCTCACTCTTTGTGCCCTCTACCTCATTATAATTCACTTCAATTATACTATTTTTCCTGCTGTATTATATATAAACACACACATAAGCATTTTTGCAGATTAATTTAAAACAAATTTGAATTTCTTTATTCCATTTTTGAAATACTGTTAATAAATCTATTATTTTCTGCTTCTGAGCAAGAAGAATGTATTACATTTACATTCATGTTTCCTTTAATCTCAAATTTATTTCTATTTAAAGCCAGTGATAGTTTCCTTTCTACACTATTTTTCTTCTGTTAGAGAATGTGCTATTAGCAGCAGCAATTTCAACTACACCATCGGCTGCAGTTTCATGTGTATACTTTTTCTACTACATTAATGGAGAAACATTAATTTTTAATATGCTTTTCAGTACGCTGTGCTAATTATAATTCACTGTAATTGAACATTTTACATTTCTTAGTTGAATTATGTTGAAATTATTATGTAAATGAAGATATGAACAGATATACCTGTGGATATGAATTTGCTAAGCTACAGTATAACTTTGTACAGAATGTTTTGTGGTTCCACACATTTAGTGAAACTGTACTAGCTCTTCACATTAGTTTTTCAAAACCATCATGCCATGTGAATGAATTCAGAAAATATCAAATTGTGAGTGTTCTTTTCAAATTTTACATTCTTGAAACTGATCACTGTCAAAACTAGAATTGTGTTTTATTGACATTGATTGCATGTACATTACTTCTGAATTAATACTTTCATTTGGAAAAGGTTTCTCATGTATTCAATTTTCCAAGTCTGGAAGAAGTACTTACAAAAAAAAAGGTACTCAAGGGTACAAGATGCCTGGTCCGAAATAATTTTTCAAAAGCATAAATTGTGTGTGCAGGGCATACAATGATGTACATACTCATATATCGGTATATTGTTTTGGGTTTCAAATACTGAACTTGTGAAAGAGCATTGAAATAAATTTTAGCAAATTTTGTCCTAAAATAATTTTTTATTGTTGTAACACATTTTTTCCAGGAAATATAATTCAAAAGAGCTGAATTATAATAATCCCTACAGGATTTGACACTTTTTCGATTAGAAATACTTTTCTCTTAAAAATCTAAATGAAAACTAAAAAGAAATATTTAAACAATAACAAAAAATTGATTGGTGGTTGAAGACATGTGCTCCTGTTTTTACACACCTGTGAACTCGCATATTAAATGGTTACATATGATCAGGAATATCTTTAGAAGAGCTAGGATTCAGCCATTTTTTAAAAAAGGGCTAAAATTGACATTCAGAATCATTGGGCTTTTTCTAAATGACTCTTCCTTCTTTCTTTTTTCTATAAATGAATGGAAAGTTTTCTCAGGAGTAATAAATCTTTCTGACTGTTAACATGAGCTTAGATAAACAAAATTCATATTTTCCTTTTGTAAAGAGGTTTCTTCAGTGAATCAAAATTAAGAAGCAATTGAAATATTTCAAAAGCTTTTGACATCAGTGGCATCGCATGAGAGAGAAAGCAGACCCTCTGCCAAAGGAAAACAAAATGTAGAGATTTCAATAGACAATATTCTTCAATTTTAAGTCTGTTGTGAGAGAGAAAGGCAGAAGCTCATGCTGAGTCAGTGCCCTCTCAGTTGTGAAAAAAGTAACTTTAGTATTTCGGGACCACGTCAGAATAGAGATAGACTTGTGTCTTCTCAGGCTTTTTCTATATGGAAAATCTACAACTGCGTCACGGCCACTGAACAAGAAGCACATCGTTACAGGTTTAAGGGAAAAGCTGTGTGTGCTTTGCAGCCACTGAACGAAAAACTCAAATGTGAGGCCTCCTTACGGGCAGAAAGCATGTCGCTTCAACCCAGGGCTTAGATAAGTCTATTCTCACTCAGGGGCATTTCAGCACTTAATGGTTCGCGTGATGTTTGTTTTGCAAATGGTGTAACACTAGAACGCCTAGAGGCATTATTTCGACTCCTGGCGCTGCTGTGTCGTAACTTGTTTTTGAAGATAGGATTTTGTGATTTCGTGATGTTTCATCATTTTTACTTATTTACAGTATGTTAAAAATGGAATCGTGTAAAAAATATATTTCATGAAAAATAATCGAATTTACCCAGAATGCCCATGAGACGTCAATTCGACTCCTTGGTCACTGATTCAATCTTGTAGCTTCTGATTCATATATTTCAACCTTTAAAAAGTTTAAATGTGTCTCTTAGTATTTCGGATACCTTCGGAGCATTCCTTCCGGTTTTTATCGTTTTATGGTCATGCTGTTCAATAAATTCAAAGTCATAAATCATGAGATGCTTCGTCACCGTACAGCAAATACTTAACTTGGTAATTGAGTTTCGAAAAGCAAATCAGGTATGTCTAAATAACGCCACGCGTGCTATGGAAATAGTCATAAATTCCCGAATCGCGAAGCGGATCTATCTGAGAATTTCCAAAGCACGAATGGTATTTAATAGGAATATTCCACGAGTGAAATGTCCAAATGAGTTTCAAAATGCGCGAAATATTGGATGTTATTAAAAGCGTATGTTAAAATCACACGTTATGTTATAGTGCATACGCTGTTTATTATTCATCAACATAGCGATCGATTTATTACGCCTCTTAAGGCACAGTTTATAATTTGCCAGTATGTAGAAGCGGTAAGAAAAATCAGGCAGAAAAGCAATTGACTTTTTGAGATACAACGCCTTGATTGGGGCATTTTGTATGTGTAGTTTAACACTATTGGTTTTAATTTCACGAGTGGAATAGTCATATGAAAGAACAGCATTGTGATATATATATATATATATATATATATATATATATATAATATATATATATATATATATATATATATTAGAATTTTTTTTAATATTATTTAATATTTTTTAATTTTGCGGAAAAATTTATACAGCGTGTTTTTTCTTCCAAATTTGATGCATTTACAGAGTTCATGGTATAAAACTGAATGAAAGCTGCAAATCCTGTTCCCAACATAGTAACATTTTTTAAAACAATTGAATTCACATTGTAAATTATTATGAGGATGCTGGTTTAATGTATCGATTCTTAAGATAACGTTTTACTGCTTTTTCTAAGAATTATCTTTTTAAGTCGCGCCAGCGTTCTGAAGTACTTCTCATCAGAACTCCCTTCAGAAGTCATTAAATTCGATCATTTATTTAAACTAAATGGTTAATTATTCATTAGCATAATTGATAATACAGTAGAACCTTACTAACCCGAAATTTTGGATACGTTTATTACCTGAGGTCTACAGTCCGGGCATACCCATACAGCATACGATTAGTTCGGTTGAGTTCATATACCTGTTGGAATATGAGCTCCAATTTGCTGTAAAAGTATTGCTTGTTTATGATGATGGGCACTAGTTAAGAAGTGTATTGCAATGGTTACATCAAGCATTAAATTACACATATTGAGGAAATTACATATTCAGATTGTTCCAAAGGGATCCTGACTCTATACAACATTGCCTCGCTAACATCTAAAACGCTGTTAGTAAGAAGGAATAGTCATATAGAACGAGTTGGAAACTCGAAATATTAACCTAATACCATTAAGTTGGTATTGACAGTTCGTGCGTGATAGATTTAGATTTATTTAGTTAAAAAACAATAAAATCGTATGTGACGTATTGGGGAGACATGTTTTCTTAAGGCTAAATGTCCCGACACTAGTACAGAGTGCGCCAGAGAAACTTACTTATTTGAAAAAATTCCCGCGCGGTGAATTGGGTGGTTAGAGGGGCGAGAGGGGGCGTATCTGGAGGGGGAAGTTCTCAAGTTTTTTTCTCCTTCCAGTCAGTTGCCATCATGCTGTGGACTAGAGAGCAGCGGGCCTTCGCAGTCGAGAGCTTCTTTTCAACGGTCGGCTCCACTTGCTTGCTACGCAACTGCCATCCGCGCTCGCTTTGAAATTTCCTCCTCACAGACTCGTTCCTGGCCGTAATTGTTCTGTCGGGCGTTAACTCATTTCGGAGTGTGGAAGGTGTCGCTAAACCCAGAAATTGGACTTCAACGGACCATCAGAACCCCGGAAAATATCGAAAGAGTGAGGCAGTCAGTTGTGCGTTACTCCCCGGACGTTCGGTCCGCAAACACGCAGCTTAGCTGACAATATCGGAATTTCTGGACACCACTGTTCGGGACGAATTCTGCATTGAAGACCTTCTTTTTTATCCCTAACAAACGGCCTGTTTGTGCCAAAATTAACTGAACGCGATTTGTGACCGTCAAAATGCATGCTGAAATGCTGATTGACACCTGCCTGAAGACTCGCGTTCGTTTTTTTCCAGTGACGAGGACTTCACTTCCACATTTCCGGCTGCATCAACAAGCAAAACATGCGTTATTGGCTGTGGTGTAAATCCGCGTGAGCTTCACCAAAGCCACTTAATTGTGAGCAGTTACTGTCTGGTGGCGATGTCGTAATGCGGAATAATTAGTCACTTAGTTTTTGAAGAAACGAAGGCGGCGTTACCGTGAATGGAAGCTCGTTTACAGGAACATGATTCGAGAATTTGTTCTTCCAAG
Organism: Gryllus bimaculatus; assembly: GCA_017312745.1. NCBI lineage: Eukaryota > Metazoa > Arthropoda > Insecta > Orthoptera > Gryllidae > Gryllus > Gryllus bimaculatus. The sequence goes on from BOPP01000020.1 coordinate 8,032,161, forward strand.
ATCGAAGAAATGAACATTTAGGGACGTGTGGTTCAGCAAGATGAGCCACAGCACACACAGCACGAGACACAATGAATTTTGTGCGACATTTCCCCGACCGCCTTCATCTCTCTCAGGAGGCCATTCCTCCCAATGGCCGGCACGCTCTCCAGATTTGGACATCCATGCGATTTCTTGTTTTATGGGCGTTATTTTGAAATCCCTGGTTTATGTCGATGTGACCACGGACCATAGCACACACCTCAAAAACAACATTCGCGACGCCATTGCCAACATACCGGATTGATATGCTGCAAAGAGTGGATTACGAATTTCAAAAATCGATTTCATCAGTGGGTATGCGCAATGGAGCGTCGCCATTTATCCGATGTATTTTCAAACTTGCATGGAAAAAAAATTGCGTGATATTGTATTCTACAAATAAAAAAATAATAAAATAAACTGAAGTACTTTTGTTTTTATTGACCTTTTCAAATAAGTAAGTTTCTCTGGCGTACCCTGTACAATTTGGGTGCGGCCACCACGTTGGCAGCACCAAAATAAGTAAAATTTACTTTACGATTACGCGTCGAACCAATTTTTCCGATTTTCGATCTGTAAACGGCATTTGACGCCTTTTAAAATAGAATTTACGCTACGCAAGCCCTTTTCCAAAAAATCTAGCAAAATCTCGAATTTGAAATTAGTTATCAAACTTCCGAGAAAAAAATTAAAAATATAGGCTGTATAGCGCCGATAGGCGACATGCTTCCTGAAATCCAACGCCGTGACAAGCATTGGCTAATCGGACGAATAGGAGCGTCGTAAAGTGAAATTTACGAAAACCACCTCGCCCCCCTTCCCCTTCTTCACCGTTGCGTCACTCACCCGATTGTTGTGGGCCTTCAGCGGCGGGCACGACCCAGCGCCAGGCGGCGCTGCGCGCCAGCCACGGGCGGAGCAGGCGGACTTGCTAGGGATACGCAAGCGCAGACAGTCGGTTTGCGGCATTTCGTCTTCTGGGTAGCATCTCAGTCTATTTTTCCACAGATACCAATTAAGATGCTATACTACTATTTACTGACTGAGGTAAAACGGTCTTAATAGTAGTACGTCACTATATTGTTGCACAATTTCCGTCTTCGCTTCGAAATACAATCTTAAAATTGTTTGAGGCAATTACTCAAAATATCGATTCCGATTTGAACTGGTTTTTGAAAATATGAACCAATTTTGTAAATATAACCATTATTCCAGCTCCTCACAATCTTAATTTTAGATTAATATTTTGCTTCTAAGGTTTTTCTTTTTATGTTAAACATTCCACCTTGCTCTAAGATCTTCCGGTTAAAATAGCGGAACGAATGAGCGGAGTATACGCCACGAGCCTCTTTTATCCTACAACTCGATTTTGATCTCAAAACGACCGTTTACCTGCTTTAATGAGTTCATATGGTGAATCTCTAAATATATTACAATATAAAACCAAATACAATTTATTATTTACAAAAATATACCCCCACCTCCCGAAAAATATAATCGGCTGGATCCGCTGCTTGTTGTGACAACCTCTCCTAACTCCGTAAACGGAAGGCAATAAACCACCAGACCCTCGTATGTGCCATACGGAAAGCGACCGCAAGATCCTGCACAGATCTGGCGCTTCCCACAGCAACGCTTTCCTTAGGAGAGAGGCGAAACGATTGTGGAGGGGACTTGAATTTCCATGACGCGAGCCTACAAATTACTGGTAACATTGCGGCGAAAGTTTTATCTCGTAAAACTAAAAAGTAAATTAAAATTTGGAATTTCTTGGTACTTTTTATGCACGTAGCCGCAGTTATCTATAGTGTAATTATTATAATAATTAATTATTATTATTATTTTCTATTTACATTTTTTCAAAATTACCGAAACAAGGTAGGAACCTGTGAGATCGGAGGTCGGTAGGACAGGACACGCATACATGTCACAATCTCTGTTGCACGACTAACAGGCAGATACAAGCAGACAGAGAACACAAAGCTTTTGTGACTGACCAACGGAAAGGTTCTAAAAGTTTGACATCTTATGTTCTAACATGAAAAAAGTAAATTATGAAAAATGAGTTGGTTGTCATCTGCCAAAACTTATTGCAGACATTTTTGATGATCACTCACCGTCTCTTGTTTTCCATTTCCAAGTTCATGGCAATTAGAAGGCAAACAATCTCCTTTTCGTCTTTTCGAGATGCACGGCAGAGATTTTTTGTGTGGTGGTGTTGTAAGGATTCTGATGCAAAAACCAACGTTGGAATTCTGATTTTCGTAGTGATTTATTGGAGGGTCAAAATATTAGTGAAAGAAATGTTTACAAACACTCAATTCATTGGTCATTTTACTTTGAATATTGTGCAGTATACTCCTCTATAAATCGAAGTTTTTAGTACCTGACGATAGTGGAATCTAAAGGCCACTTTCACACTTTGCGTCTCAACAAAATTACATTGACGTTTGAAAAACCTTAAAAGTGTGTTCCCAACTAGATTGTAAACGATTTTGAACGTCTCAGTTCTTTCGCAAGGGCGGCAAATTTGACAATATCTCTCTTGGAATTAGTGAGGAAATTCAATTTACATTGCACAAATAAATATATTTCCAAAAACTTTTAATAAACCCACAATTTAAATATTCTGTCATCTGTCGTACATACGAGGTTGAACTAAAGAATTTGCCAAATATACAGTGTAAGTAATCGGTCGCCATATGACGTGTTCTTGCATTTTAGCCGCCTACGCCAGCATGTCGACGGAACAATAGGGTATATCTGCTTCTGATCACAACGTTGTATTGGAGGTTTAATACCCTCACTTACAATTGCTAGATAATAGAATTTTCTTGTTCTGCGAAGACACATAGGAACTCGAATGTGTAACAGTTGGTGCTTCAATCGGTTTACTCAATGTGTAACATGTTATAGTGTATTCATTTAATTTGGTTTCTGACTTTTGGTGGGGACGTGTAGCTTATGTTCGTAATAAAGGCCAAAAAGTACACAGTTAAGCGTATGGAATTATACGTCTCGTTATTAAGAAATGTGACGAGAAAATAATTTCGCGCCCGTTCTTCATCAACACGCTGCACAACAGCAATTTTCGCGTAGTTAAACTATACTGAAGTGTTGCAATAATTCTCGTTCGAAATCTGTTGATATCAATAAGAAAGAAATGATTTGATGCCGGTGGGCAGCCTTTGGAGTACTCCCGTAAGAAAAGGCCATATTGTAATGATAACAAAATCCACATGATGGTATTCACTTATTGTTTATTTGTTTCCCTTATTTTCGTATGATGGTTTTCATTTTTGTCTATGGATACTTGGCGTAATATATTTGGGACAGCTAGTAGTTGCAGATTAGGCGGGGGCAGGGAGGGGCAGCTTCCAAGCAACACCGAGCGCATTCCTCGCCCTCGCCAATTCCAAAATCAGCTCCCAACTATAAAGAATGACGGTGGCTCCGTTAAATAGCAGACCGCAATAGGGGACACGATGGACGTGGAGCAGGTAAGTGTAAAAGGGAGAGAAGGCACCGAGTAAGCGAGCGATCAGTGAACTTGGTGTGAGGCATTCTCCACTCGTTCTATTTGCGAACCACTGTCCAGTGCCATATCGGACTTGAAAATCCCGCGAGTTCCTCCCACACTGGGCCACTTTATTCGAGTCCAGGTGTCGTTTCTTTTCCCAGTCCCTGCCCCTAGTCCCTTCGCGGCTGTGGCGATGAAAGAACGATCGCCCGATGCATTCGGAGCAACAACCCTGCCTTATATAGTTTTCACAATGTGACAGACTGAAATCCAGAAACCGCAGAGAAAATTTCAAGATTTTTTCTCCGTGAAATATAAAGAAAAAGGTTTCACATAATCTTGGAAACTCAGAGATCACGAAAAGAAGATTAGATGGATTATATAATACGATATAAGCAATTACTATAGATATACATACTTTGCGTTTTATCTTTAAATGCAATGCCTTATTATTAGTTATTCGATCTATTATTATTATTATTATTATTATTATTTATTATTATTCATTATTATTTATATATTATTATTATTATGATTAGGTTATTATGTACAACGGAGTCCTTATTATTTCTTTCTTTCAAATATTGTGTTTCTCTGCAAAGAGAAAGCAAATGACCAGACGAAAATCAGAAAGACGCTCGACAGGGTAGTCCAGCCCAGAACAAGATAATAAAAACACCAAATGTATTCAAGGAAAAAAGCGAAGAAGTGGAATGAACATAACAACAAATGAGATCTTAAGAAATCCATCCTTAAGAAATATTTCCAGGGTGCATCCGAATATTGATCACGGGAGTGTAAACCAACAATGGCGAATGTTAAGAACGGAACGAAAATAAATACAACAAAAGAAGAGATCAGGAAAAGATGGGAAAGAATACACGGAAAAAGAGTATATGAGAACTTGCAAATATTATAGTGGATAAACATAGATGATTTACGAATAAGAACTAGAGATAGAAGAAACGCATTGCAACAAAACCACTGAATAAAGGGAAGTCCCGGCTGTAGATAATATTTCAATCGAACTATTCAAAGATACAGGAGAAGGAAATCTTTGGCAAAACCACACATTATGCAATGTGATCGGAAAAGAAATAGTGAACAGTAGATTTGCCAACGCACTATAATTATATCCTATTACCAAAGAAAAAGTAGACAGCCGAGATTGTGCAAATAACAACAACAATTGCATGAATTACCGTGTGCATTCAGCAATCGGCAAAAGTCATCCTTCGGAAAAAGAGGAAAAATAAGATTTTAAAATGTTGTGATGTAAGCATACACTTTCTTTAAGATTTCTAAAACAAGTACATTGAAAGAAAACATCACTTCCTATCTCCTCTTGGAAAGTTGTGGTAAATTGACATTACGTCGCTAAGCGTTAGCGCTTAAAGCATATCCTAAAGATCATACTCACAAGAAAATATTTTTTTTTAACTCGTTTGAAGTTCCATATTATTTAATCTTTGTGGCCGATACGTCATGACAGAGTCACGTGCAACTGGTTTTGAAATACTGAAATTTCTACTGATAACTTTTTCTAGAAATCCACTTTTTATTAAAACAAGAGAAAATGGAGAGAAAAACACCCTCCAAATGCAAGCAAACCTCTAGGAGTTATGTCCCAATTGCATCATTACCCTTTATTCATTTACGTAGTTCTGTAACGAATGACGCACCAAAAATTATTTATTTCCCTTCAAAATTAGAAAAATATGAACATATTATTTATATCAAAAATAATTTATACATATATTACATATACGATATATGATTTTATTTACATAATTTAATTTGACAAATATGAATATTTATTTTATATCAAAATAACCTTACCAAGTAAGCTGGATAAGTCAATGATTCATAAAATCTTATTTCCGATGCCTTGTTTACGGCGTTGAAGTCAAAAATTCACCTGGCCAGCCCGCTATTGTTTACCACCTTTTTTTAATTTCAAGTCGTAGGCTCCGCGGCCAGGTCATGTGCATGATCTTGGTTGTCCGGTGACGCCGTATGTCGAAGCTGTGTAGCCGACGTTTCGACCATCTTGTCGTGGCCTTCTTGAGGTCGGTATGTCAGGGCATACCACCTGTACATCAATATCATGTACTTGTTTAAATTGTCCGAAAGTACGAAAACCATTCTAAAATTAGGCTTCCGGCATTTTTACTTGGAAAAGGATTCAACCAGATGAACTCATTAAAGCAGATAAACAATCGTTTTGAGGATCAAAAATCGAGTTGTAGGATAAAAGAAGCTCCGTGCGTATACTCGCTCATTCGTTCCGTATTTAACCGGAAAGATTTAGAGCAAGGTGAATGTTAACAGAAAAACCTTAGAAGTAAAATATATTTAAAATAAGATTGAGAGATGGAATAATTAGGTATATTTACCAAAATTGGTTCATATTTTTAAACAGTTCCAAATTGGAACGATATTTGAGTATTGCCTCAAACAATTTTAAGATCTGTATTCGAAGGAAGACAGAAATATGTGCAAATAAGTTATGTACAGCTATTACAGACCGTTTACTCAGTCAGAAATAGTAGCGATATGCACCTCTAATTTGTATCTGTGGAAAAATAGACTGAGATGCCAAAGAGACAAAGCCGAAAACCGACTGTTCTGGCTGCGTATCCGCAAGTCCCCGCCTTGCCTCCGCCCGGCTGGCCGCACGGTCGCCTGGCCTGGTCGAGCCCCGCGCTGAACAGAGCCCACAAACATCGAGTGGTGACGCAACGCGAAGAGGGAAAGGGGCGAGGTGTTTTCGTAAATTTCACGTTACGACGCTCCTATTCGTCCGATTGCATGGTTGTCACGCGTTGGATTCAGGAAGCATGTCGCCATCGCGCTATAAAGCCTATATTTTAATTTTTCTCGGAAGTTTGATAACTAAATTTCAAATTCGAGATTTGCTAATTTTTGGAAAAAGGGCTTCGTAGCGTAAATTCTATTTTAAAAAGCGTCAAAATGCCGTTTTACAATCGAAATCGGAAATTGGTTCAGACGGTATCGGGTTAAAGTAAATTCCCCTGTGATAGTGCTGCGATCTATTGAATTTTCTGACAAGTATTTTTCGTGCATTAGCTTAAGTTCCAGAATCCTCCCCATAATTTTAACCATAAATAGTTGAAAAAATGAGTAAACATTTAAAATAAATTTTTAAAAAGCGTGAGATTAGCAATGTTGGAAAAAATATTAGAAAATTTTCTTCCCAATACAGGTCCTTTTGCCAATTCAGGGTCAAAAAATAAGTGATAATTAAATTACAGTGTACATAAACTTAATTTTATAGATCAAAAGCACTTTGATTATTTATACAGTGTATCTAAAATTAATTGTATAAATCAAAAATACTTAGATTAGTTATACACTGTACATAAACTATATTTTATAGGTCATAATTTAGTGACTTCAACCACCTTCATTCTTCGAAATATTCTAGACATCCATTTCATAAAACACTGTATTCATTGATACCAACATCCTTTTTCTCCCTATTTATATTAAAAATATTCTTGAATTATACAATGTTGGAAGTCATATGTTAAACTCGTTTTACTATACATGATAAGGTATCTCATTGTGTTATTAGGAATAGAATTATGAAATGAAGCACATAGTTTCATGGATGGTTTTTGTACAGAATCTACATTTTTTCTAATGTACATATTTATCAAATAAATGCAATATCTTGTAATAAAAGAAGGGATATCGCCATTTCTAAATTTGTATTATACTTAATTCTTTTGAATTCTGTAAATGAACGATATACCTTTTTTTTAAAAAAAAATGGTGGTGTTATATTCCAAGATTCTGATGGAAATTGATCATTTTGACCATTTTTAGTGAAATATTTGGTAGATAACATTGATCAATTTCACTTGAATCTTTTTCTTGACTATCAAGTGTCAAGTTTGTTTGGAATACTATAAAAACAAAAAAAAGCATATCATGCTATAAAAAAGGATCATGATTGGTAATATTAATTTCAAAATTCCATTTTTCATCTATTCCAGATAATTCAAGGGTTTGTAAATCATAAAATGAAATTCTAGAGATGGGATTTTTCAATAGATAAGCTTCAAATTCTATGGCTTGAGAAGATTCATAAAATTTAATTGGTACATTAATTATGCAATTTTTAATGATTGTTTTTCCTTATGGTAATGTTGTGGAATCTAATGTGCTCTCTTTTTTTACGTCCATTGGTATAAAACATCATTCATAGGAGACCAAGTAAATGAAATCATAAAATCACAAATTATTGAAATATATGAGAGAAAAGTGTGTAATTCACTTATGTTAAAGCCCCATCTCATGTGTTCTTTATTTATGATGCATCTCCTAAGCAAACGAACAATCTGAAACAAATTTTTAAAAAAACGTTGCCATAAGGAAGCTTTTTATGTTGGTCTTTCTTGCTCAAATTCTATTCTTCGAGTCCCTTTTTCACATGTCTTACAGACTACATTTTATAAAATGACGGGTTCGTGGAAATGAAGAAAATATACTGCAAGATCCCAGGAAAACGCAAATAATTGCCAAATTTCGAAAAAAACTGGACTCCTTATGGACATCCTAAAATAAGGAACGATGGGAACACTGTTCGGCAAATTTTCCAAAATCTGTAGCAGTATACTAACATCACTGGTATAGATGGAAGTCTCGTCTCATTCGCCGCTTCTCTGTTGATTTACAAGCATTGAGGAGCGGATATGATGTGACTACGGAAGCTTTCAGAAAAAAAACGCATTTAAAACAACAGAAGTTTGTCAGTTTATACGGACTGGTTCTTCACAGTGCGTAACAGTGCACAAAATGTTAATTCATGGCGTTGATGTTATTAATGAAATGATGGTCCCAGAACGCCAGTCCAAAGACACGCAGTAAGCCAGTCCAAAGACTTCACGTCATGTCGAGAAAGAAATACTCGAAAATCATCTAGAGAACATGGCAATTAAGATGTGCTTTATTTCCTATTGATTTCTTCTGACTGTAAAAACAAGCATCCGGCCACTATCAACTAAGGAAACTGAACAGCTACCGACGGAAGTTTTGAAGTTGTGTATATACCTGGAGGTGATGTGCTATGTGAAGGTAGAATAGCAGATTCAGAGAGCGATTAATGTCTACTATAGAAACTTTTCTTTGTTATTCATCTTGTAATTTTTTTATTTGCACCTTTAGGTGTGAATTAGAATCAGAATATTTTTCAATTTGAGGTGTCTCATGAACCTTTAGTAGGAGTAAACAATTGCATGAAGTATCTCTTAATCCTTATCAAGAATCGAGGGCAATGAATTTACTATTATATTTCGTCCCTACGTAACAAAATAATGGAAAATGGCACAAGGAATAATTTTTACCATTTTTGAACTCTGTTGGCTTTACCGTTCTCTTGAAAATATTGTAATACCGCTAGATGAAGGAAATCAACCACTAGTCTGGGCAAGATCTTAAGATCCCGACCGGTCTCCTTGCATATGTGGAAGTGAAGTGCGTATAAGTGTCTAGGTAAAGGGTGAGGATAGGGCAAAGAAGAGAAAGGTAAGATCGCACGGGATACGAGGAGCATTTTAGCTGCCGGTTGCTCTGATCGGTAGTTTTCTGTGGTTTCTCTGATCAACGTCAGGCGAGTGCGGGAGCAGTACCCTATCAAACGGGCCATTAACCACGCGCTATCTTTCCTTCCTCTTTCTTGTCCAATCCTATTACCCAGATTCACTGATAATGAATGAATCATCAGTAGATACAAACTCCAGACTCTGACTGGTCTCCCGAGTCTAATAGTGTAACTATAGTGCGTGAGTTAGTGTGCACTTAAAGGCGAAAGGATGAGGAACAAAATAGAATGGGCGATCAGTTACCCGTTTGTTTAAGAACTACCAGCATTCGCCTGGTACTGATCGGAGAAACCATAGAAAACTACCGTTCAGAAAACCCGACCATTAGAATTCTTTCCTAGCCAACGGCAGAACTAGAATTAGCTAGACTATGGCTAGTGCCGAACATACGCCATCGTCGAGACTCAAACCCTATGACCACCCGGTCAGAAACTTTAGTAGCCGTATCCCCCTTTGAGCCTTAGCGCTAAAAATTACAATCATTTTCCCCAAAATACCTGTATGATTCTACTGAAATACCTGCATTATCTAATGAAGATTTCAGTATAATACCTTTAAATACATGTATTTTACCAACATAGACGTCGGATAAAGGTAAAATGCTTCTAAAAATGGCTGTATTTGACATCTTATACCGGTATTTTTAAAGGTATTTTAGAAATAAGGATATTTCTATACCGGTATAAATACCTTTACCGATATTATTTCAGTATTCGGTTCCTAGTTGTTCTGCCCACTTCAGCGTCAGGTTCATCTATTTTTGAAGTATTTTGAGTTGTCTAGGTTTATTCCTCTTGCTAAGACGGCTATGTCATCAGCATAAAGGAAAAGCCATATTCTTGGTCTATGTGGGATGTCATTAACATACAGCAAGAACAGTAGCCGAGCGGTGAATCTCCCCATTGCATGTCACACTGTTTTTGACGTAAATACATCAATAAAATTCCACGTGTTTGTCTTTCTCGACAAAGGTTTTGAAAATTGTTAGTTCTCCCTTCTCTTAACAATAGGCTGCTCCGGAATTCTGTGGAGGACATTTGTTGCACGGGAAAATTTGAAGTTGAAAAACGGGAAAATTTGAAGTTGATGTTGGCAGCCCTGTGGATGTACAATAAGTGGGGAGGTGACGGCAAACTGTCGGGTAGTAACGGACATTTAGTTGCAATGGAGCAGTGGAGTGGTGTGGAGCGTGCGGTCGCCGTGAGAACGTACTACCGAAATGGTGACAGTGTGACCGCTGCCCAAAGAATGTTTCGGCTCCACTATGGAATCCCGCCCCGTGGCCAAATTCCTTCTTCACACGCAATCAAAACGTGGGTTCGTAACTTTGACAGGTTCGGCCTTGAAAAAAAAGTCTTGTGAACGTGTATTGTCTGTATGTACCCCAGAAAATATTGATGCTGTGCAAGCTGCAGGGGTGAGGAGTCCTCGTTCGGTGCGAAAAATTGCCTTGTCATTAAGGCTAGGGCGTCGGAGCGTGCAAAGAATACTTCACGCCCTTAAATTTCATCCTTACAAGCTTCAATTGTTCAAGAACTTAAACCTAGTGATTCTGTATTGCGCCAACAATTTTGTGAGAAACTGTTGGCTAAAATCAATGAGGATGCAAACTTTATTGAAAATCCTTGGATGTCAGATGAAGCCCATTTTCATCTAAGTGGATACGTCAATAAGTAGAACATTCGTTACTGACCACAAACAAATCCTGCTCAGCTTCACCAGCAACCATTACACAGTGAAAAAGTTACTGTATGGTGTGCTATGTCGTGTCGTGGGGTGACAGGCCCTTACCTTTTTGAAGATGAAGAGGGCTCCGCTGTCACTGTGACGTCTCAACGTTATGTCAACATGCTAGAGAAATTTTTGGTCTCAAGGCTTCATTCTCTTCCAAATCTTGGCATTCATCACACCTGGTTTCAACAGGATGGAGCCACCTCACACACTGCACGGCAATCTATGGCAGCAGTAAGATGTTTGTTTGGGGATAGGATTATTGCAAAGAATACTAACATCGCTTGACCGCCGCGGTCTCCAGACTTCTCGGTTTGTGACTACTTTTTATGGGGACATCTGAAGAGCGTTGTGTATCAGACTAGACCAACAAATCTTATCCAGCTGAAGACTCAGATTGAAGAAAACATCGCTAACATCCCGGAGGACACATTGCGCCAGGCTGTGCAAAATCTTCAGCATCGACTGACTGAATGTGTACGGCGAAGTGGACAACACCGAAGTGATGTAATTTCCAAAAAGTGATGACTAAGTAAATTTCCATTCTTGTAAAACATATTATTAGCATAAAATAAAGTTGTGTAAGTTTCCTTCATTTTTTTCTAAGTTTTTCAAATTTTCCCGTTTCTCTGCGCCACCTGTATAAACATCAATCCAAGCCAGGATGAAAATGTCAATATTTCACCAATTTTTGTGAATAACATATCAAAATTATCAGATTTTAATAGAGATATCAAAAGCAATATTTCTTATCAATTCATCTCCACTATAATAAATAATCGAATAAAGCTAATGTTCAAAATTATATCCGACTTAGGAAAAGCAATTAAATATTTATTAAATACTAAAACAAAATTCACACCTATAAAGACCCCGCAAATACAAAATTCTCCATAGTTTTAAAACTGTTCATCAATTTTTATCAATACAAGAAATCTTCAAGGATGTCAAAGAAAAGTGCCCTTCGCTAATCAGTGTTACCAGACTGCACAAAGACAACATTCCTATCCCATTGGTAGCTGCCGAGTTTAACGGCCAACAGAGCATAGATATAGTACAAATAATGAAAATTTGCAACTTAAAAGTGAAAGCTGAAAAAGACGTAGAACAAAAGGACCCGTTCAATGCCTAAGGTGTTTAGGCTTTGGTCAAACCCGCAATAATTGTAACCACACCTTAGCCTGTATCTACTGCTCGAAAGATCATATTCGGTTAATTGTCCAAATAAAATGCTCACCGCTGTTTGTAAGAACTGCAACGGGTCACGTAGTGCAGACGTCCGCTCTGACGAATGCCCGTTCTACAAAAAACTAACTGAACCACATACCCCAATTGGAGCTCATAATGGAGAACCATCATCCAAAACTTCACAAGCAACCAATCCCAGAAAGACACCCAACAATGGCACCTCATCTCACTTGTCTTCTCTCAATTTTCCGTATCTTCTACCCACAAACAGCATTCCTAATTTTACTTTCGTCCCAACTTCAACCTCCAACTCGAATCTCTCTTTATCAACCCAACCAAAACAGTTCATCACCAAACAACACAAACTATAATAACAGCAATGATAATAATCCATTCATACACTCCCTTAATAAATTCCATTACAACTCATATCGTTAACATAATCAATTCAATCATCCCAGCAATAATTAGTAATTTACAAACTTCATTGTCATCTTACTTCAATAGCAACCATGGCAGCACAACATACTAACAACTTAATAACCTTCTTGACTGGATTGCGAATAGTATTGCTAATAAAAAAATAGAATTTACGTAATTTCTCCATTCCTATAATGTTGACGTTGCTTGCATTACGGAAACTCATTTAAAACCCAGACTAAAAAGAGTAAAGACTAAACTAAAAAGTAGTACGACTAAAAAATAAATAAAAGTGGTAGCCTAAAAAATAAATATTCGGCCGGTTTAGATGAATTTCCGGATTGTTTGTTCAAGGTTTGCACGACCGCCATTATACACCCGTTAATTCATGTACTTAATGTATCCATATGCACAAGAATTTTTCCACATCTTTTTAAAACTGCTAAAGGTTAAGCCGCTTTTCAAAAAAAGACAACAAAAATGAAATTTAAAATTATCGCTTAATTTCTCTTTTGTCAGATTTTTCAAAAATATTATAGAGACGTTTTTACGTACGAATGGAAACATTTCTTAGTAAACACGACACGTTTTCAGAGTGCCAACATGAGTTTCGAAAATCAAAATCTACGGAAACAGCCATATTTTCTTTTCTTAAAGATGTCGCCTCATCCATGGATCAAAACGAAGAACCTATTGGAATATTTCTAGATCTTTCTAAAGCTTTTGACGTCAAAGAAATCAAATTACACCAACCTTCCCCCAGATATCATGAAAATTATAAATATTAAAAATAAAACCAGAAGATTGTTAGCCCTCTCAAAAAGTAATAGCGTCAAACACGAACTAAAAATTCTCAGATATCCAAAAAAGCATTAAGGAATGATAAAAATAATTAATTTCATCAGCTCATTTAGTCTCAATACACCAAACTACAGAATTTGGGAATTCACAAAAAAGATACTCATGGAAAAAATCATACTTTCAACTAAAGTATAGACTCCCTTTCAAAAGGCAGACAATATCGCCAATTATTTTTCGTCCACCTTAACCACAAACACCACGCAATACCGTTCATCTCACCAAGTAATTAATAATGCATCATATACCCCTACTTACGAACTACACCCAAGAAATAAGTTAATATCACCCAAAGAAATAAAAAATATCATAACCAAATTGCCAGTCAAAAAATCCCTTAAGCACGGTAACATAAGTAATATAATTGTCAAACACTTTCCTCCCTCTGTTTTGGCCTTCATCACAAAAATCACTTCGTGTCTCAGAATCGGATATTTTCCCATAATACGAGGGTTGCCTTTTATATTTTAGGATTAGAGAATAAAAAAATTAATCATCGAAAATCACTTTATTGTTTTTCAAAATATTCCCCATGAAGATCTATACACTTTTGCATGTGTTTGAACAAGTTGCCGAAGCACTTTTGACTCTCTGATTCAGGTATCTCCAAAAAATGTATTCTGAATGCAGCAACCGCTTCTTTAGGTGTCGAAAAACGTTGATCTCTCAGTTTGTTTTTTACATACGGGAATAAAAAGAAGTCATTCGGTGCCAAGTCAGGACTATACGGCGGATGACCCGACAAATCGATGTTTTGGGTGCTCAAAAATGCAGTTGCTTGAGCCGATGTGTGAGAACTCGCATTGTCGTGGTGAAGAGTGATCCGTCTTCGGCGGTTGGTTTTTCTGATTTCTTGGAAGTCAGCTGCTAAACAAATCGTTGTGTACCACTCAGAATTGACTGTTGTGCGCAGTTCTAGTGGTACGGTTGCGACATGTCCAGTTTTTTGAAAAAACAGGCGACCTTCTGGTTGGAAGTGCTTCGTGCGCGAACAACTTTTGTTGGATTTTGCTCATCTTGAAACACTCATACAGTCGACTGCTGTTTACTTTTGGGCTCATACGCGTAAATCCACGATTCATCACCTGTCACAATGTCATAGACGTGTTTCAAAGTATCGCGATCGTATTTTTTGAGCATTTCTTTCGGCCAATCGACACGAGCCTTTTTTTAGCGATTAACAAATTGTGTGAGATCCAACGCGAACAAATTTGTTTGACAGTCAAATGCTCATGCAATATTTAATGTATGCTGGTCCCACTAATGCCTAAGGTTGTCTCAATCTCACGATATGTCACATGACTATCTTGCAACATCAGTTCACGCACAGCATCAATGGTTTTCGGAACAACAACTGATTTTGGACGATGTCCGGGAAATTCGTCTTGGAGTGAACTACGACCACGATTGAATTCACCATACCATCGACAAACACTATTCCTTGATGGAGCTTCGTCACCAAAAATTGAATTAAGTTCATCCATGCACCGTTGC
>BOPP01000020.1:8047587-8233751 GCA_017312745.1 Gryllus bimaculatus
CGAGGTGGCACAAACTCCCTAATAGAAAGCGAAGGAATAAATACCGACTCCATAGGAACCGGAATCGAATCGGTTGAATCGGATTGTTCCTATTGGTCCCTCTACGTTGCTCTTGCCCGGCTGTTTGAGTTTTAGTTATACTCTCGATTTTGGGACCAATTCATTACTGGAACGTGATAAACTATGATAGTGGTTCAATACTGATAAAAAGTAAGAACAAAGTGAATAATTGTTTTGTGGATCACATTTCGGCCAAATGAAAACTTCCAGTTATGTGATTGGTGAATGTGTGGATAGTGCATACATGTGCTAACGGTCAACTGTTGATTTGGATGTGGTATTCATTCAATTCAGTGTCTTGTCCTGATGTGATCTACAACAGCACATTTGAAGATGGGAGTGTAAATATTTATCATTTCAAATAAGTTTTAGTGAACGTTCAACAATGGAGAAAGTCATGGACACACTACATAAACGATCTGTTACGTCAGTTGTGAATATCATTGTATTTCAATCTGCTCTCGTATTACTTTTTTCGTTCTCAAATCTTGATATTTTTCACCCGATAACATGGATAACTAACTCCTTTACCAAACTTGCGTCATTTTCTTTATGGATAATCTTTATTATTCTTTGTTCCTTACTCGCTGCTTTATGTGGAGGGTTAAAGAATAAAATTCTGTCTGGCCCCCATTTATACACAAATCGTTTTGATAGGTTGAGACGTGTTTTTAGTTTGAGTACGGTATTTCAAGCATGTTTACACATTTTAATTGGAATAGTGGTGTCTTGCCTTTACTTAGCAGTTATTGGCAGAAAATATAATAGTCTACAAAAAGAGTGCACGCTTTCTGCTGGATTGTGTGTTGCAGAAGAGAAAGTATTTCTTATATACAGTGGTGCATGGTCAGGAATATATGTATTTCTGAAAAACTTTTTCAAGAGTTATCCATTACGTTTCCCTGTTATCCAACAGCTTGTATTTCTTCGTTTGAAAGCAGAGCTTATTCCGTCTTTGAAGCAAGCAATGAAATCATCACTGTTGCCATGTATTTTGTGCCCTATATTGTATTTTGTGAATGGTGATTTTGCTCTGAATGTAATGTGTGATATTTTTAATTTAACTTCAGAAGATAAATTGTTTAGTAATTTGATAGATTACTTGAATTTTACTTTGTTATTCTATATGTGGCTACAGACTACTGTACTAATTTTTTCTTGTGATATGGTGGAGCATATATTAAACATATTTTTGACAGATTTGCCAGAATTTCCAATTGCATGTCAATTTGGAGAAGCAAATATTGGTACATTACATGAAGTACTTGCAGCTTACAAGTGTCCTGTTATTCAGAATTGGGGCTGTTTGGATTTATTCTCTCTTGCAAAAAATGATCCCAGAAGGAGAAAGGAAATATTTGCTTTAAGTCAGCCAGGTGGTCATCCAAACAACTGGAATGCTATAAGAAAAGAGTGTGTACAACTCATGGATAATTTTGTTGAGCAACTAAATATTGCCATTTCTGAAATGACCAACCCTCAAACTGAAAGTGGAGGGATTCCATCTACTCCAGTAATCCCAGTACCCAGAATGAGAGAAATGTCTCCTGCAATGAGAAATTTATGTCTTATTGGTCAGGACACCTCTCTTCAATATGAACCTCTAAATGAAGAGCCTTTTGTGGGTTGGCATAAAATTTATGAACATGTAGTTTTGTTTGCGAAAAGCCTTATTCCTCCTCTGCTGAAGACAACCAGATTGAATCATATATTTGATAAATTTCCAGATGCCCAGCTGAAACTCATTTTTTCAAACAGTTTACCTGTTATCAATGCAGTTCAAGGATTATCATTTTTAGTTGCGGCATCATTGACTGAAGATGAATATGGAGTGGTACAAAAGGATTTAAATACTATAATAATTGCCATTCAGCAGCTGAAGCTAACTGTTGATAGAGCTCAGAAAATAGGAAATTTTAAACGGACTCAGAAAAATGAACAAAATGATATGCAAATGAAAGCAGCTCTTAAAGCTTCATTGAAACGGAGTCTGTACAAAATATGTGTTACTTACAGAGATCATATCCAAGAGTTAGATTTACCTTCTAGTGTATTGAATAGTTTGCAAGTATATTTGTCATTTAAGGAGTAATGAAACTTAAACTTTAAATACCTAACATTTTTTATGGAATATTGCATGTTGATGTGCATGTAGTCAAGTTCCAGTGATTGGTGGTTTATAGATTTTGTATAAAATAACTTTTAAAATAATTTTACTTCTTTGAATTTAAAAATTTTTATTGAAATTTCTCTTCAAAACCAACTTGTGAAGAATTGAGCTGAGTTTACCCTGGGTAATTTATTTGAAGACAATCATATAGAAAATTGTGTTATTAAACAAACATATTTTTAACAATCTTTGGAATTTGACTTGGCATCACTGTGCTTTTAGTTAAATATTTTGTGACCAAGGGCTTTGAATAATTGTATATATGCAAAGTGAAGTAAGTGAACATGTGCAAACATTTACTATTTATAAAACTGATCTGTACAAATTACCTGGCATCCTGAAGAAGGAAAATAATCAAGGCATCGAACTGTACCAAATGTTTTGAATAATAAAATATATAAGTTTTGATTTATGCTGAACATTCCAGTGTGGTTTTGGAAATGGTTCTCTCTTAATTTTTGTATTTTTTGAAAAGAAAATTATTTATTTATATATAATAAAATGGTTTTCTTTTACAGTTTAAACCTTTTATTGTTTACTGTTTGATTTGAAAATAATTCATGAATTATACAAATTGCGGGCTGTGTTCTACCATGTTTCTTTTTAACAAGTAATATGTTGTTTTGTGGAATTCTTTGATTATTTACTTGATTTATAATAAACAGTTATGCTTAAGCATCATCTAATTTATCAAGTGTTGTGTATAACATGAATGCAAATTGTTCTATAAATTAGGACCTTGATTTCCTTTCTAAATGACATGCTTTTGTTTGTGGATTTCTACCCTATATTATGGAATGATTTATTTGTAATAAAATATATATTTTATTATGAGATAAAACATATTTATCATTTTTAATTAAATTTAAACAAATTTGTTGAGTCTTCAGAAAGTTGCATGATTTTCCTTTATTCCTTCATTATGGAAAGTTTCATCTGCATGTTTATGAAGGAAAAGTATTGTTAGAGATCATGATGAATATCATTTGTGGAAAGCGAAGTAAAACTAGTGATTCACTTCTCTGGGAATGTTAAAAGCATCATTAATGAGAATGTAACAAGGAAAATGAAAATGTTTTTCCAATGTATGTAAAATAGTTTTGTTTGTGAAGAATATTTTTTCATTAGCAGAAAAGTTAAAGCTATGTTAGAATAATATAATATGAATTGTACAAGATGCTCACTGTGAGAGTTGACTAGGAGCATCAACTGATGTTATTGCAGTGCCTCTGGCTGGAAGGTTCTTTTTTCGAATCCTGACAGTGGCAGTATTTTCGACACTAGCTAGGTTGAATTCATTCACTGACTGGAGGAGAAGTTTAGCGATTGCTCTGGTCGGTAGTTTTTCATGGTTTCTCTGTTTCTACACAGGATGCTCTGTTTTGCACTTTAACTGCCACGTGCATCAATTTTACCTTTCGCCACAGACCACGTGTATCAAATTGATACACATCAGTAAGTTCCTCCAAGTCCGCAGTCTATTGTCATTTTTTTACCTACCAGGCCAGACATCTTTTTGTGCATAAAGTTTTGTAAAAATGATTTATTTGGGAGTATATGCAGAAATTACAAATTATTTTATTGAATTTTGGGATTTAGAATGAGTGTATCATTATGATACACACTGCCTCTGGTAATTGATTCACCAAGTTTCAGCATTATTAAACTACTGATTCAATAGGTCAATCAATACCTGACTTTATAAACTTATTTGTTGTTGCAGTCTTATTGTCAGAAAAGTTAATGTTGCTAAATATCGATTCAAAACTATTCCATGATGTTTCCTTGCTCATATTTATCTTGTACAAAAGTTTTTGTGACCATCAATCCTGAAGGGTCTGTTTTTTGTCCACAGCTATTCATAAAAGAATACCCAGAAATTTATTCTTTATTAGTATCAATAAAGCAGGCGTGAGTAGTATTTGCAACATGTTTCATTTAGAATGTCATTAACAACTGATTGATCTGCATATTGCTTTGTTTCTCCAACAATGAAATGTAGTACGGTGTCATCTATAAATATATTAAAACATTTCCTGTGTGGTTATTGTGTTATTGATGAAATCTGGTTTTATTTTAATATATAAAGTGCAATTAATTTAGAATTCATGAATGTATTAATATTACATATTGTATTGTTTAATTATATAATGGGCTTAATTTGTTATGTTATTTTTGTATTAATTGGTGCAGCTTTTTTAACTCTATTAGAATGTAAAGTTTTAGGCTATATTCAGATTTGTAAAGGTCAATACATTTTTAGTCCAGTGATAAGATTATTTTATCTCTTTTAATTTGATTTATCTATTGGGATATGAATTAGTTTCATTTGACTTGGTATTACTTTTATTTATTTGTACCAATATAGGGGTTTATTCCATAATATTGGCCGATTATTCATCTAATTATGTGTTATTAGGTTGGTTGCAGGCTGTAGCTCAAACAGCTGGCTCCCTATTTCCAGTGAAGAAATATTAATTTCAGTACCCCAAAATCAAGTTAACTGCATTGAAAATTGTGAAATTACTGCCCTCTTCACTTTCATTGCCTTCCAAATACTCCCTTATTCGTTCTGAATTTGCTTTCTTTACCCTATACAAATCCAATATCGCAGCCTATTGTACACGGATCAAGGCAAGAGGATCCAGAACATGTTGAAATGTACTTATAATCCAAAACTGCCAATTGACACAAATACCACAAACCAATGATGAATTACTGTTCTGCTAGTCCACATCAAATTGGATATGAAGGCTATTCAGAGTGTGTTATATTTTCATATACAAGCGTTATGGAAAACAAAAAAAAAAAAAATTGTGTTTGGTGTGTATCAAATTTATGCATGTGGACTGCTAGAAAGTACCTTAAAATTGTTTGGGAAAAATTGTGTACAGCAATAAACATTAATAGGCATGGCAACCAAAGTACATTGAATTGTTTAGTGTGTGTGGTCTATCGCATTGTTATCATATACATACATATACAATATATAATATACTATATATATATATAGTACTACTATATATACATATATATATAAAAACATAAACTATTTTAATTTGACCTGTTTCTCCCAAGTTTTAGGCAATCTTAACTTCTAAATAAACAATTCGCAGATTTCTTCTGTTTAGGCTGCAATACAAGACTTCATTTTTTATACCACACATGGTCAGAACAATACTGAATTGTTAGAGATGACAATTTTGACAGTATATGTAGAAAAATTGGATTAGATTTTTACTCTATCAATAATATTACAGGATTTATTGTTCAGATGATTCATTTACCAATTCAAAATTTGGCTATATTTAATTAAAAATCATCTAAAATATATTAACCTTTTGTAGCACTGAAGCATGTGAAATATCCAAAAAAAATTTCACCTATCTTATTTTTAAAATAAACTTTTGACATTCAGAGTATATTATTTATTGCACACAGTTCTTTTATTACACATTCCAAAACAAAAGTTTATTGTTCACATACAAAATTTTTTTGATTATTTATTAATATATTTCCAATGTTTGTTGGACAAGTTTTTTTTCTAAACAAGGCATATATATATACACACACACATATACATACACATACATACATACACCGGGTATTTATATATTTCATTTGGTTATATTTTGTGTTGTTTAGCTGCAGTGAAATTATGTGTAATATTAGTGTGGCACATGATTGGCCAGAATCTATTCCTTTATTTTACATAACCGGTTTCTTCTTCATGCATATTGTATTTTTTTGTATATGTTTTTTTTTTACATATTTTACAAAGAAATATTATTTATATGATTTTTTTTTAAATTTTCACTTGCATCAATACAATTTATGTAACTACCTCACAATTATAAATCCTGTCAGAATTACTGACCTTACGCATTAATTTCATGTAAAATAAATTGTTCTTTAAATGCCTGCCATATTGGAAAATTGCTAGATAAAGTAATTTCAAATGTCCCGGGTAACGTCTGCTCTCCATATCAATTGGTAGATCGCCTTCCCACGCTTATTGGCTGGCGAGGGGGCAGAAATGGATACTTCTTTCTGATTCGTAGCTTCCGTCGGAGTGGGAGGTCGACCTTCCCCCCTCCATGAAAATATGGAGCTTCAGAATAACATTGAGTGCCGACTCAGTAAAATACTCGTTGGGTTGCACTGTGGAAGAAACTGTCAAAGTGATCCCTTCTTTTATAAATTAATCTACGGCAATCATAGCTGTTCATAGCACTGGCAATGACGCTTAGTCAACGATGTCTTCTGTTCAGTTTGAGATGGCTTTTGCAATGTAGTTAATGGGCTAATGAATTGTGGACTTTTCCATACCTGTAACAAAATGTTTTAAATAAATAGGGGGTCGATTGTTAATGATGTAGATGAGAAAGTGATGTGAAAGGAAGCATTTGTGGACCCTGAAACCTTGAGATCAGGGCATGGTGGACATTACTACTATAGTTCCTACAGTTGTTAATAATTTAAAAATTGTCTTTAGCACCACCTTCATCAAACCTCAGGAAACATTCCTTATTATAAAAGTAAGCTAACCTCTAGCTTATAACCCTGGAACTGGCAGAAAACTTATGATGGATCAGGGAGAAAGACCTTATAAATGTGTTAATTGTGGAGATCTTGTACCATACCTATTCAAAAGGTACAGCCCGTCTGTTCTAAAATTGAAGAATTGCGTGAGTATAACTATCAAAAAGATTCAATATTGTGTATGTATTCTCAATGTTAAATTTCTATTCTGTCATAGGAAGCATGCCAGAAAGTGGCAGATAAATACATTGAGTATGACAAAGTCATCATCATGATAGATATGGTTTTACTTAATAAGCAAGCTTATCGTCACATTTTATTTAATTCTTCTTTTGAGGTTAGTGGATCTGTTACTTGCATTATTATTATTACCATTATTATTTCAATTTTTATTTGTTGTTATAATTAGAAAACAATATATTGAGGTTGAAAGAGTTGAATTGGAGCAGTTAAAAAAAATAAATAAATTGCCTTTGAGTAAGTGCAAATTGCAGAAAACGACTTGTTTAAAAAAAAAAAATGTACATGGCCTTCTAATACATTCATGTTTAAAAAAAATTAGATATTGTGGTTGTAGGATTTGGATAATGTAGCTAATTGTGTGTTTGGAAAACCATGGTCAAAATTTTACTTGTGCTCACTTGTGATGTACTAGTTTTGTAAACATTTTCCACTTACAGAATCACTGGAAACTAGCTGTCGTTTTGGTACTTCTAGAAATTTGTATGGAATGGGTTGCTGTGAATAAACTTGATCAAAGCAATAGTATCAAGCAGTCAGATACATTTGAAGTTGACAGGCAGTTTTATTTGTCCTGTTTAAATATACTGACTGGTAAGTAGAATTTTTTGTTTGTTTTTGGTTCACCCTCTGGTTCATGTCTCAATGGGCATTTTGTAGCTGCTTTACTACACTCCATCCAACTTGTAAATTGTTATTCCTAATGCCTCATGGTCTTTCATCATACATTTTTTAAATATCTTTTAATAATGAATCTAAAATAGGGTTGCCAACTGCATCCTTTTGACCAGGGACCCAGAGAAAATTAGGGACCGGCAATAGAAATAACTTGTAGCAGTTAATTTGAATTAGATTAGAATTAAATTCACCTGTTCTATTTTTTTAATTAAAAAAATTGTGAGCCTGGAGCAGGTTGCCCCTGGTTCCCCCGAGGGGTCTCTGTTTGTGTTATCTGTATGCCTGTGTGTACTATATTAGCCTAAAAACCAACCAACAAACTACCTTCCTAACTTAATATTTTCAGTTTACTCAGGGCTCACAGAATATTGTTATGGGATAATGGGAACCTAAAATAATTTAATGTGAAGAATATGTGCCTTGTAGTGGGCAAAGTTTTTTGCTCATTTTTGTAATGTGATAAAAGAATTTGATAGAGGGAAGTTTACAAGCAAAATCACAATTCAGAGATTAATTCAGAATTGGTGATAATTAAGTACTTTTTTGCAAACCCAACTTTCAATGGTAATATGGAGAGAATCTTTTCTTTGATGTAAGTACAATTTAATAATGGAAGATATAGCATATTTGAATAAATGATGAAAACAAACATGTGAAATATAATTTTATCCATTATTCATGTGGAGATATCTGTGATTTCTAAATCTGATTTGTTCAGGAAAATAAGTTCCAATAAAAAGTATTTGTATGAACTATGTAAAGTCTATCACCTACAGAGTCCTTGTATGTTAGCACTTTTGTGTCTCCTCTCAATGTAGTGAATTATCTTTTTTCCAAATTGATCTGGCAGTGTAATCTAATATTTTTATTTCAACTAAAGTTTCTTAAGAAAATCCTTTTCTTTTTCATCTTAAAAATGCAAACTTAAAAAGATTGGATATGCTCAGATTTTCTTTTGTGTTAAGGCATGGGATTCTAGTTTGACTGCAATAGTCATTCTCAATTTCATTGCACGAAATCTTAAACAGCAATACTAAGGGCGGAGGCTCTCAGGACCTCAGATATTTGTTTCTTTTTTATGTTTCAAGATTTTAACTGTTGGTTCAGTATTTTTTTGGTATGAATGGGTAGAGTCATCAGTCTGCTCTGATATGTAGTAAATTACCCTCTCTAACATGTTGTGTTGTCAGATTTCACAAATACTGTGTCCCTTATACTGCAAACTTTCTCTTTTTCTTCTTTCCCAAATCGACCGACTGTCTGTCTGCCGACTATGAACAACACTAATGCCTAATGTATACGTTGGAATTTTTCCAAACTTAATACTCCCCCACCGATCTAGCCTCATGTGAAGCTCTGCGGTTTCATTAATTCCTTAATCAGCATTCCATAGTTTTGAAGGATGCTTTACATGAAGTCTGTGGGACATTTTCAATTTTTTCTCAATGGCTCCAATTTTTTTCTTTAATGTTTTTTCTATTAGGAGAACAAAATACCGTTATATGAAAATTGAAAAAGAGTGAAATATTTTTGGTGTCTTCTTACAGCTACAAAATAAAAATTTCGTTTCAAACAAAATATGTTCTCCATAACTCGTTGTTTGATAACAGTCTTGTACATTTTTTGGAAAATTTTAATTTGCATGCAGTATTGAGTGAAATATGTGCAGTATTAAAAAATATGAAAAATCATTTTTCAAAAACCACTCCAAATTTTTTCTTTAAACTTGTGGTAGGGTTAGTGCTAAACATACTGTAACCAGTGAACTATTATACACAAGGGTTCACTGACTGTAACAGCCGTTTTTATTTTTTATACATAATTGTATTTCTTTACATGCCTCTCACATTGTTAATATTTACATTAATGTAAATTTGTACACATTATTGCATTTATGTGTACATGTGTTTCAAGTGATGCCCTATAACATTTGATGAAAACTCTTTAAAGTTTTCTGTGAAAATGAATTCCACATTTTCAGATACAAACAACAATATTGAGTCTTTATGTAAAGAACACTGCATTACAAAAATATTTATATCTTTGATTTTGGAATTTGAGGTATTATATTTAAATTCACTGGGCATTTTCTGGGTTCAGCATAATTGATCAGGCAATATCAGTTTTGAAAAAAATCATATGATCAGTTTAGATGCTTGTGTCCACATGCAATCAAAACTTGTCATAAAACAATTTGTACGAAGAAACTACGAAGTGGATTCTGTCAACGCAACTGTAGCTGAATTGATTGGGGAAAATCAGTTTTGATTAAATGTTTGTTTTTAGGCGCCAGTGTGGTTCACACACGTTGGGGGCGGGGTTTTGATACGAAGGATCCAACAAAATTTTTTGGAATCTGACCACTCTTAATATAAGGTAATTGACTACAAAAAAGAGCAAGAAAAATCAACTTTTTCCTTATCATCACCTACAAAAGGATTTTTTCTTGAAATATCTGCACTTCTCCCTGCAGCATTCCATAATTTTCTCTTTCAGTGAAATATATATGAACAAGTAAGTATTGAAGTTTGAACACTCTATTTAGGGGTGATGGGAATGTGGGTGAAATACTCATTAAAAAGATGTGATTTGCCAACTTTTTGAAACTTATAATAAAATTTTAAAATGAAAATTTAGTAATTGTCCTTTTTAAAAAAATTTTTGTCAGAATTGAAAGTCTTATCAGAAATGTGAATGTTACAATTTGATTGTTTACCTGTCTGGGAATTTTGATGTAAATGTGCTGGGAAATGTTTTTGTGCTGGAAGATATTCTTCTGAAAGCAATCGCAAGCTGTACTTCAAAACACCCAAAATCATAAACTGCATAAACTTTTGTTCTTGCTGTTTTTGAAAAAATTAAAGAAATGTTTGAGGTGTAAAAAATGATATTGTAATAGCAATACAAATGAATTATCTATTTTTGGGTGTCAGAAATGAATATATATACACACACACACACAAATTTTCAAAAACATTTTTTATAATGCGTGTTTGAAAAAAAAATAGTTCATCAATTTAGTTGAGAAGTACGTGTATTCTATAGGTTGCTATTATTAGGTGGCAATGAGTCATCAGTTCAATAATTTGAGAGCAATGTTAAAATCTAAACCCAAAATTCCCTGTCAAATTTAAAATATTTGTTGCTATAGCTATTCATGTAGTCAGTGAATGGATGCTTGTTTTTATGGAGTTAATTACATGTTCATTTATATAAATACATTTAAAAGAAAATTGTATTCTGAATAAAGAAGACATCATTTGGTTGCTCTTAAGTATATTAAAATGGAAAAACGTTTTGACAGTTTTTGTTTAGTATGTATTTGGTATTTTGACAGTTTTTGTTTGTAG
Source organism: Gryllus bimaculatus (assembly GCA_017312745.1). Lineage (NCBI taxonomy): Eukaryota > Metazoa > Arthropoda > Insecta > Orthoptera > Gryllidae > Gryllus > Gryllus bimaculatus. The sequence goes on from BOPP01000020.1 coordinate 8,058,628, forward strand.
TATTGATATGGAGATAAAGTTGCATGATACAGCAATGCGGTCATTTGAACTTTTAAATCCATAATTGATATCTTAAAACATGCCTTTTATTTATTTTTAGGATTTACATCATGGTGGCTGTCTGTATATGCGTTAAGTATATACATTTGTAGCTTGCATTACTCTGATGCTGTGAAACTATGGAAAGCAATGGTACTTGCAAGTTGTAGTAAATTTCTTGTTGTTTCACAATTAATATGGGGTGAGGTTGATAGTTCTCTTCACTCTTCCCTCATTACAGTGTACACATGTTTATCACAAATACAAGCATTAAATGGTGAGTTTAAAGCTCTTTTATGTATATTTTTAACATAAGAATTTAATTGCCAGTGAATGAATAAGAATTTACATTTGAGCAAAAAATAATCATGGAAAAATGAAGTTGTATTGCTAATTGAAAAAATTAATGAATAATCTCTGTGTGAATCCAACAAATAATTCAGATTAATTTCTAGTTAGAATTTTATAAGGTCATACGTTGTGCATTTCAAGACAAAAAAAGTAGCGAGTACATGAAAACTATGTTGTGTCTGATTCTGATAAATTCTATCATAAAATGTTAAACAACAAAATTTTGTTCTAATTATAAATAGTGGTGCAACAACAGCCTGTACATCCTCACATTTCATACTATAATACCACAATCTCTGTCCATGTTAACAGAACTGTCATCGTTTGTAAAACTCATTACAAATCATAGAACATTAGATTCCAAAACTAATTCTTTTTAAGATGATACACCAACACAAATTCGACAATTAAAATTTTGTTTCACATTGCCATAACATGTCCTACTAAATAGAAGGTATTCTCAGAATTTCAAACTTTCCATGACACCGCATTTCATGTGATAACTCGTGAAACATTCTAGCAAAAGAAATGCGAGAAATTCGAATTTTTAAATTCGAAAATAAAGTTATGATGAATACAAATTTTATAATAATGAACACGGCTGCTTTCAATAACTGATTTTTTAGAACAGATTTCTTTAACCAAAAAATCTATCATCAATACTGTACTTTGGAAGTGTTAATTTTTTGTTGATTGCAATATTTGATGTTTATAGAAATATCTGAAGGTTTTTGAAAAACTAAACTAAAACCTCCCCCGATTCTCTCGCTACGATTGGCTACGATAAATGTGATGACGCAATCATTCGTGACCTACAATCTAATACGTCATCATTTGTGCCGTTAAATGTCCTATTATGTACGATTTCTTACAACAGAAAAGGTTCTTTTATGATGCTGGAATACAAAAACAATATATTGTGAAACATTACATTAAACGAACAAAATTATTAAGCGTGAGAACCTATAGCATTGTTACAAGATGCCAAAACCTTTAGCCCAGTTCACTAAGTTAATGCGCACAGATAAGAAACAGAAAGTATTTTCGATTCAAGGGAAGACAATATCATAAGACAATCGAAAATATTATGTTGGTATTGTAGTATAAGTATGGATTAATTCACTTTTTTGAACGAGAAATACCTCAAAATATCGGGCATCGACCTGCTTCTACACAAAAACCTTGTAATATATGCACTTAAATATGCGCATACTTTAAAATATGAATGTAGAGAAAAAATCTCAGATATATGCATAATAAAAATGGGCAAGATTTGTTTTATTTTCTGTGATAGGTTATATACATTTCTTTCGATATGCGCAATCAGTAAAAAAAATGCAATTGCATTAAGTTCAGTGATTTTTATTACACGTGAACCCAAAATTGGTAGCAGTATATATCATCTGCAGTAATCTATCATCGATTTATCATAGAAATTATTCGTTTCGTGCTTGTAAAGAAAAACATGTTTATTCTGAATCTGACAAATCTATCAGTTGCGGGTTCTGTATTCTTCTTGGGCAATGAATCGAATACTTTTAAAATTAGTGTAAAACAGCAGTTGCTTCGCCATTCCATTCTGTTGGCTTTTCTCACGAATGTTTTAATTTGAGACGGTGATGGAGATGAATTGTCGTGGCACTTTAATTATAAATACATTACGCAGAATACACTCAAAGTCAGCTCACGTGCACAATCACTTACCCACAATTTTAAACAACTAATCTTGAAGCTATAATGCGAGATTCTTTTATACTTATTAATTCTGCTCAATTCGATTAGATTCACTACGCTACAAGGACACGTGTTACGCGCTCCGCCATTTCATAGAAAGTACTTCGCTTGATATGTATCTTCGTTTACCCCTTTTCTTTAAAGTAACACGTATCATATATGTAACACATATCATATAATGTAAATTTATACTTATTACATCTGACGCTTACGTCTGATTTTCTTCAGTATTTTACGAGCATTTACTTGAATAGTGTGGAACTATTTTATTACGCGTGTACTTAAAAAAGTCCGAGGAAGAATGTGTGTCGCGGACTCTCAGCCAATCAGCGACTATCTACCCACGTGACAATGTTTACATCCACTTTTGAACAAATAATTGACATCCCACTAGGTCAGTGTTGTGCAACTGGCTGCCCGCGAACAATTATTTAGTGTGGGTTTTATAACTCTGCCCCTTAAGTCTCTACTTGTTGGTGGCATTGTGCCACAGTATTTCGCGTCTTTCTCGGTTGAATGGCAGTGCTGGATACGGTCGCGATCATGCGAAATCTAACGACACGACCGAGAAAGACGCGAAATACTGTGACAATGTCATTGTGAAGTAGATTTAGATTTATTTAGTCAATAAAACAGTAAAAACGGTATGTGACGTATGGGGGAGATTATCTCTGCACGTGTTCGTGAGTTCCAGAATCCCTTCCCGTCATTTCAACTATGAATAGTTGATATACGAGGAAAAGTTTAAAATAAATAAAAATAAATTTTAAAAAATCGTGAGATTAGCAATATTAGGAAAATAGACATTTTTGTTTCCGAGTTACAGAAAACATATTTGTATCGGTAAATTAATTGCAAGTATGATTTTTCTGCATTGCTAACAAAATAGTAACTCCCCATTACCTCTCCTCGTACGATTACAAGCAAAAGACTTCAACTGAACGTGCGCATAGCGAAGCTACAGTTACGTACAGTTACGTCTCAGCATTTGTTCAATGGATCAGAGAAATTGGACAAAAATCTAACCGAGATGGGGTCATTGACCCGGAAGCTGAAGTACATTATTAGTAGGGTCTAGAGGAACAGTGCTATAAAAACCGCACTGTAGTCTAAAGTGCAACCATGTGCGAGAACATGTCCATGTTAACGCGAAGTTGTGGGTTCGGTAGTGTAACGATTAGCGATTCGGGCTGTCCAATTTCGAACCTGATCGAAGCCATGAATTTTTAAGGTAGAAACCCCTTCAGAGAAGGGTTTCTATTATGATTTTCAACGCCAGCCAGGGAGACGCGTGAATAGAGGCTCTGCCCATACATATTCCCACACTCAGAGACGGGAGAGAGAATTCCCCTACGGCAGATTTGAGTGACCAGCGACTGTTAAGATTGAATTCTACGCTGACAGCTAGAGCCCCTCTCCTTCAATATTCGACTGCCAAGACGAAATCGCGTGTCACAGGGATAGAGAATTTTAAACAAAATTTCAATGTCATTTAACGTCATGGCCAGATACCTTTTCCAGTAAAAACAGGTTTCCGGCTTGCACAGGTGCGGATTAGACCGATTTTTCTGTACTAATTATTTACACACGGCGTTTAAATTTTATTGATAATGTGTATTATATGATTGATGTAGTAAACGGGTATACAAAACAATCAAGAACTGAAACGACTTCAACAATAAAAAATGCAAATGTTCTTGAATTTTAATTTAGGCATAACATTTTTATTTTATAATATCTATTCTGACATTGATGAATGTTCTAAAAAAATTGGTATATCCAAAGTATTTTCTGGTCTACCACTATCAATGAATGCTGAATTTGATACATGAATGGTGAAATTCATTTTCGTAAAAATGAAATGTATTGTGAAAGTAATGAATTTCTGAGTTTAGTAAACCTAAAAAAATGAACGTAGCTTCAATGAATATAGATTGTACAATATCATTAACTAGTGGATGTAGATTTATTCCGTCAATAAAACAGTAAAAGCTGTATGTGACGTAGGGGGGAAAAGATCTGCGCACGTTTTCTTGAGTCCGAGAATCCCTCCCGTCATTTTAACTATAAATAGTTGAAAGGCGAGTAAAAGTTTAACATCAATGAATAAATTTTAAAAATCGCAAGATTAGCAATATTTGAAAAATAGTCATTTTCTTTTTTGAGTTATAGAAAACTTATTTGCATCGGCACATAAATTGCAAGTATGATTTTTCTGCATTGCTAACAAAATGGCAGCTCGCCCTTACCTCTACTCTTACCATTACAAGCAAAAGGAGAATTCAACAAAAAGTGCGCATAGTGAATGGCACAGACTTTCCCGTATTAGTTTTCTATTTCCTCTGGTCTTGGCTAGCTATTCGAACTTGCCACAAACTCTTGCCTTCTGACATCACCGCCAAAAGTACAATTAAAAAAATTCTTAATTTTTCGTTTTTTTAAATAAAACAAAAATATTAAAAAATAGTAAAAACTTGTCCTAAATGTTTTTTTTATTTAAAAAGTTTGCATTGGTATTTAAGAAAATTGCGCTGACGCCTTACTGTAAATTCAAAATTTGAAGCACTATTACAGAAAGTTTGAGTTTTCGAGAAACTTCATTTAAAGCAAATTAACTCACAAATGCAATAGTTTACCAATTGATGGAAATGTGCATAAGTGTGGCGTGAGATACTTCCCAAAAAATTACATTTGTGTAATTTTTGAAAAAACAAAAAATACCCAGAAATGAACTTTACCTCATATTAAAGAGTGCAGTTAGTACTATCCGTTCGAAATGTTTACTTTTCGAGAAGCTTTATATGATAATATTTAAAGCACATGTACTCAAATATAATACTGTGAACAAGTTGCCGCTAATATAAATATACGTATGTACACGGGAAAGTAATAATTGAGATGCGAAATATTGCTTAGATAAATTGGGAGAGCATTAGCAAAAACTGCAACAAACCTCATTTTCTATCGAAAGTTCTCATTAAACAAGCGTGTTCTGGAAAAGAAACAATACATAATTGATAAAGATTGTTACCTTGCTGAAGGAGTCCAGGAGTATTGAAGGGATTGTCATGGATACCTCTGTCCAGCCGAAATTAAATGTTTTTGTTTCACGTTTTACTGCTCGTTAGACCGTAGAAAGGTGTTGGGAATTGCCTGGCAGCGCCCCGAATCGATCTTTGCATGCGCCCAACACATTTCACTTAGCTTCTGTCCTCGATGGCCACGAAAATACTCGCGGCCCCCTTTATTTTCATGACAATGCGGACCTGCTGCGTCTAACATGGAAAGAGCTGGATTCCGAGAAATGACAATGTTTACATATTTCGTCGCGGCCGCCCAGGAGCTGATGCGATCTTTTGGTGATACTCCGAACTTACAAGAAGCAGTTGACAATCAATGTCAAAGAACTTTGTACGAAAAACACGAGTATTTGGTAAACTGGGAAGGTATTCGCGCGAAATTTTTGACGGGTGGGAAGTTTGAAATGTGTGATTTTTTTCTTCTAAAATGCCTTCAAAGAGTAGCGAACTGAGATGTTTGAAGCGTGGCGCCAAATTTGAACTATTTTGGCGGTCAATGGGCGAACAATAATACGATATTTGAATGGGTGTAAACCAGAACGGTATAAGTGACATTTTATACATTCTAAGAAAAATCATTATATTAGGCTACATTAAAGTTCCAATGTAATTTCGTGGTTTTAATGAATAATTGAAATGACGTGATGTTAATGATGAAATAAAGCACCACTCCTTCAAAGTGATCTTGAATTAAATAGTTTTTTCAGAATTTATAGGTCACTTTCAACGTGCTCGTTTTCACTCATTCATTTTAGCATTAGAACGTGCAAGATATTTTCAAAAGAAATGTAGTAATTTTTTCGTATATTGTGACCGGTTTCGAAAAAGTTACCGATACTTGTATAAAAAATTGAGATTACTAAACAAACTGTGAATGCGGATATGGTATTTTATTTGTAGTGTATTTACGGGAGGATTATAACTTTTTTTAAGAAGGTGATTTAATACTTAAATTATTGGAAACATTCATTACTTTGTAAGTTCACTACATTCTTGAGAGCTTTGATGCATACTAACTTGCTTGTGTTTCATTTCATGGCCCGTTTGACAATGGAGGATTTTACCAAACCCTAGTGATTTTCAGATGTTCTTTGTGAGTCGTAGTAATTTAATCTTCCATATTTCTTTTTTTTAATTCCTCCCTTACATTCTCAATCGGATTCATATCCGGTGAGTTCCCAATCGAATCTAGGGTTTTTGTGTTGTTTTCCTTGATAAATTGTTATTTTTATGGCTTTGTGACAAAAAGCCGAACCGTACCTGTACACAAATTGGTTCGGGAACTGTTTGTCACCTGAAGAAATTTTTCCTGTAGTACCTCCATGTATTGGTCCTGACGCATGGTCTTTGCACAAAGTAGAGCCTTTCTGTGCCTTGGAAGATAATTATCGACCATATCAGAACGGAAAGGATATTTTACTCGTTCCATAATAAAGTTATTACACCTGCGTCTAATGTCTTGTCTCGCATGATCTGGATTGACGACTAGTCTGAGAAGCAAATCTCAATGATAATTTTATATTTTGTTCTCGTTGGCAGTTTTAATTCTTGAAACACATTATAAACCTTATTCCAATCTTCTTCGGTTCAATTTCATTACGTTTTAACAAAATTTAACCTATTTTTCATAATTTCAGGTGAGTGAGTTTTCCCACAGGTCGTCGACAAGAGATCCATTTCTACAAACTTTCTTCTGGGAGTTCGCTCTGATACACTTCAGCATCTTTGAGTGTATCATTGATGAATCAGAGAATCATGTTTACAGATTTTTGTGGTTTCCGACGATTTTCTATTGCAATGCGATGCGTCGTATTTCCCGTTCAGTTATTGGTGAACAAATTTTTTGTCACATTCTACTCTTTTCCTAAATGTACATCCATCTGAAACTTTCTTTTGATATTTTGAACTATTATCAACGAAATTCTTTCCTATATAGCAATCCCTCATTGAATGTACTTACAATAGGGAATCAATTTTGCAATTCGTCCTTTTTATGATGTGAAAATAAAACATTTTCCCATGACCATTGAAACAATTCATTTAGATCATGTTCTTGTCATTAAAAAATCAAATACATTAAATCTTACAGTAAATGTCGAAATTACATTTTCTGTGGTATTGCATGAAAAACGCTTCCCTGAAAGACAATACCGAAGAGAACAAAACTTTCAAAATAACTTCAATCAGTAATCACGCTCCACTTGAACAACACTATATAATAATGGTCATGGAAAAGTTATGTGGCATGTTGACCAGTGCTTCCATACTAAAAAATATTAATGTATATGTTGACAAAATAATTCAATATTTACTATATTAATTAAATTAAACCGCAAAATCATAAAAATAATAGAATTTAGATATTGACTAATAATTTGCCCACCCACCGTACGTCAAGTAAAAAAGGAATTGGATTATTTTATAACAATTAGTCAAATGTTGATGGTAGTACCTTTTAGCGTAACGTTTGCACCAAAACATTTTGTATCACAAGTACAATTTTCTTGTAGGTGCTTGGTCAATAGAGGTTATTTAATAAATAATCGTCTAAAAAGAAATTGCATATATTACATGCAGATTAGTTTTTAAGGCATTTTAAAACTATATTATTTTAATATCTAATCTTATTTTACTATATTATTCTATTTTATATCTGGATGGTAATGTATTGATATGATCTATTAAATATTCCTTATATGATGATAGAGCAAATTTCCCCATTGTTATTGAATATAGTTTATATTGTTCTGAAGTAATATCATACACAGTCCCATGTGTACATCATTTAATAAACTACGTATCGAATTTCATTTTTTCTGTATTTTGTTTTCCCTTAATACTTTTTTCTATAATTGTTTTCTAAATGAATACATTTTTTATTTTATTCTTACAAATTCTTGCATGGGTTTGCCTAAATATTCATCTTTAAATTTACTTAATACCTTATTATTTGCTTGTGGTTCTAAGAATAAACAAGTATCAAAATGTTTAATATATTCTTTTATAACAAAAATTATTAGTTTCAAAGTAGGTAATAAAGGAATTAGTATTAGTCTATAGTTTGAAATGATTTCTATATTTCGGTTTCATATTCCTGATTTTTTTAAACTGACGATAGCTAAGTGGAAGTTTCAGATATTTTTCATACATTTTCCATTTGTTTACCGTATACTGTATTCATGAGTTAAAGAACCTACTTCAAAGTCGTTATGTTTGCCGCCTTACTGCTGTATTTTTTCGATAAATCGTTTTAACCAGCCTTTTGGGCCACATATAGATTGAAGACGTTTGATCCCTTGATATATAACAATTGAACATTCTATATTGAATCACAGTTCCTTTTCTCTTTTAATGTATTGACGAGCTTAATATCTTTGAGAAATATTCAATATACTATAAAATTATGTTTATTTAATAATTCATATTCGGAGAAAAACGCACAGGTTTTTAAATTTATCTTGCAAATGTGGAATAGTTAAATCTATTTCAAATGTGTATTTTTTACACCCATTATCAGATAAATGTATAAATTCATTGACTATTTTTTTTTATTTTCTAATATTTCCAATTAGTGGGCTGAAAATTATGACCATACAAATTATTTGCATCTAATGAAATATGTAACTTAAATGTTACTGTGATATATCCACCTATGCTTTCAGGCTTTCCTTTTGATTTCATTGTTTTTTGAGGTTTGGGGTCATAGAAATAATGATCAGCTAATGCATACAAATTAAAAACTGATATACCATGTATTCATTTTCATGTGTATTAAAGCTATAAAGAGAACGATTTTGAAGTCCTTACTAATCAGCTCCTTGTGAACAGTTTAGAAACTGAGGTACCAAAAAAGGGACAAAACATAGGAGTGGAGGTCACTAGTAATTGAGTATATCTCAGGTTTACTTTATTAATAAAAAGGGAAGAAAATTTGCGTTGTGTGAAATGAGGGTAGAATGGAAACGAGAAAATAGCATCAAGTGCACTTTGATAAGTTCGCGTGAAATGGAAGCGCAGTTGGTCTTGCTTAGAGAACATTGTGTTGTGTAATCTTTAAACTGTATAATCAACTGATTACCACATATACTCAATTACATAATTAAGGACAAACCTTACACTTTTTCTTGGGTTTTGCATATATCAAATGAGATGTTTCTATCAATTATATCACTTAAATTTCTGACACATGTCCCTTTATATAAAAATTTCAGTGCTAACAGTATCCAATTCATACATTACATTAAGGTCAAAGGGATAGAATTTACTGGTGTAGGCCTAAACAATATGCACGTATACTCCTGGATAGGCATTATTTTGTATCGTCACTTTACTACATCTCTTCTGTGCGAAATAAAAAAGAAGTTGAAAAGTACTTTTGGTAAATTGGGTGCTTGATTTGTATTAATTTTTCTTTTTGAACAAATATATTTCTTTTAAAAATAATAAACAATTTTCATGTTTCTGGATTTTTCTATTCCTCTACGATGCAAATTTTTGCCTATTGTGGCATAACCATTCAGAATATCACAGTAGCTTAGTAGACAAAATATGCTTAAAATCGTCCTAAGAGCTTATCTGCGAAGTTTCCTTCCCGCACACACACACACACATTATATATATATATATATATATATATATATATATATATATATATATATATATATATATATAATGAGATCTGCCGGGTTCCAGAATATTCTAAAATTAATATTCTACTGTATGTATTTCAAAGTTAGTGGTACTAGTATTTTATATGTTGTGTTATATACTGATTTAAATCATTTCATTTTCTTTCTTTCAGTCGTTTGTTCCAATTCACAATGGAAAGCTGCTCTTATAGTTTTCATTGCATCGTTTTTGAAAATATATTCTCAAAATGTAATGAAAAACCTGTTAATCTAAAATTCATTTTAATATTTTCAATAACATCAATTTTTGTATATTGAAATAAATTGTTTGAAGAACTTGATCCAATTTCTTTCCCAAGAATATTATGTACCCTTCCGTAAAAGGGCATCGGTCGTTGCGGTTCTTGGTGAGACTGGTCCAGCAAAGGGAAAATTACCGAATTTCATAGCAAGATGCGGAGACAATTTCGCCCATAAAGATAACATTGCGTTCCGTGTTAAACTCGCATTGCTCTTGGTTTGAAAGGTAAAAGATAATGTTGATTGGTTCGTACTTCTGGATATCCCGTAAGTGTAGTGTATAATTGTTTTGTGAGATAGCGTTCGTACACAGCTGGTTGGAAATATATGGCGCCGACTTACACGTTGACCGGGTTTCCCCCATCCATGTCTTCCACCATCGAGCCCACCCCAGTTGGGATGAGCTCTAAGTTCCCGACGCGTGTGGTAATACAGTTCACTACCACACGTGTGGTACAGAAGGTAGTACCGTGTTAGTGTAGGGCGAGGACGCCCTGGCGGGTACTGGAATAAAATGTTTCTCATAGCTAGGTATACCGTCAAAGATTGGGCCATTTTATTTCCAGATAATAAAGTGTATACTTCGTATATTATTAGCAATTCATCTGTATCACCTGTGAGCTGACCTCTCTGTAGTATTATGAAACGGGGTCATTTTTTATCTTAATTTGAGGCTTCAGTGGGGTGAGGACAAGTTATTTCTTCAGGCGTAGTAAGTGAAGTGTCACATGCCATTTCAGAATTAACACTATGTACGTGAAATTGCTAGATTTTATAGAGTTCTCGGAGCAATAGATTGCACATATGTTCCCACCACTTGGCAAAATGTAACACTTTTGTCAGAGTTTAAAAAGACGTGACATCTCAAAAATATAATTAGCAGGAGAAAGGTTTTAAGTTGAGTGGAGTTGATTTTACGGTGCTCATACCCTACGTACTGTCTTGACTATATGAAATATTTCCTAATCAAATATATGCTATTTTCTGCACTATCATATTTCTTCGCCTAACTAATGAAATAAAACAAACTTTTGTGCCGAATTCGTGCACAGCTGACGCCGAAGTAAACTTCAAACACAAAATAACAGAGAATGAAGCGAAAACCATTAATGCTAAAGGCAAAACAAATTCAAATGCTCACGTACATAGCGCGTTTGATAATGCGTTGTCGGATTAGTATTCGGAACAACCGTGAAACAGGCCCTTAGAATTCTGAACGTGCCCAGGACATTTTACTTGGAGAACCAAAGTAATGCCACAGGTCCAAATGGGTTCAGTTTTCAAGAGCGAAGACCGTTGCGAGCCGTTACTCGCAGAAGAGCGTTCAATCCAGCTGTAGGTTACTTGCACATCAGAACAGGCAAATTTCAGGTAATGGTTTGCGGAACACGTGCAAAACCAGTGAGTTCGTGTTGCACAAGCAATGGTTCGCGCAAGGGCGAGCGAAATGCGAAATGTGTCCAAACAGGTAGGTATCTTTGCACAAGCAATGGCTCGCGCAGGAACGAACGAAATGTATCCAAACTGGTGAGTTTCTAAACTTCAAGTGCTGGCTCGCGCCGGGGAAATGAGAGGGGCGTTGGAGGTGGTCCTGCCCTGTTCGTTTGTACCAAGAACTGATTAACACTTGTGGGGGCCCTTATAAAACATTTTACTTCTTTATTATAGAATCTTTTTCAGTTAGGAATAGGGGAAAAAATTTTATTTTTTAATCAGAAATTGATACCAAAGAATATTTAACAAAAAATGTATATGCTTGTACTTTTCGAGTAAAAAAATCTGACTTATTTGCGTATATTGGCACTCGGTAGCCACACAAAAGAAATACACTTGTATTTTACATTTTCTAGTTATGTACGTAATATCATAGGAAAAACAACATCTTAAAGAAGCATCTTAATTAAGAACATTTACTGGCCATAATAATTGGAAAATATATCAGAATTTGATATTTTTGATTAATACGTTTCATGCATGTAACAATGTAACAGTTTACGGCGCAAAAACATTTTTTTGTGCTTGACAAGGAGAGAAACACTCATCTAATATACTATACAATTCAGTGTGAGTGATTTACTTACTTTGTTTCCTCGAAAAACAATATAGAAAAACTTGAGATATTTCCATTCATATTTTTGTACTGAAGTAACGAAAAAAATTTGTATTGTGATTGGTGTAATTTTTGTGTGATGATTATTGTATTTTTGTATCCCATACAAAACTTTCTTTTTCGAAGCATTTGCTCTACAGTTCCCATTAAAAACGAAATTTGAGACAAAAATATTGAGCCATTCACATCGATCAAAAGTGGACACGACTTTTTTTAATTTACAATATTATTTTCTTAAATGTGGACATTAAAAAAGAGACGTGTGTTTTATTGGCCTGAAAAATGATTACAGGGATACAAGATGAAATGTTTTTTGGAAGGCTTTCTATTTTGATGGGTGATTTTAACCTATTGTTGCCTCCTATTTATGAATCTGCAAACAGATTACATTAAACAGTTTTACTGAACATATTACTTTATTGTAAAGGTTAGGCAATTAACGGCAGGAAAGTAACAAAAATGCAACTAATTCAGAAAATAGGTTTAGTTTATTTATCAATATATAATAAAAAATCACAAGTCAGACTCGATTCAATACTCAATTTTATTTTTGCTGTGGGAGCGTGATCTTCGTGATTGTTGAATATGTTGCGATTTCACGTTATCTTCTGAGACCAGTAATATTCCGCTATCACAACAGAATTCCACCTACCCTGATAACGCCTCTCATTGTCTTTCATATCCTGGTAGAATCGTCCTTGTTCTTCACTAAATCTCCAAGTTGCCTGGGAAAAAAACTGATACGGCTATGAAGACAATGCAGCTTAACTCTCATATTGCATCCTAAATTGTTCATAGCCATCAGCATATCTTCCATAACATTATTGAATTTTGGGTCTTACCTGTTTCCCAAAACTCCATTTATTACACTTTTAAATCCTGACCAAGCAAGTTTTTCCTCTCAAGTCATATTTTCGAAGCTTGCGTCAGATTCTTAATCTGGGGACTCACAAAGATTTCTTCTTTTAGTTTACCGTCAGACATAAAGGAACATGTGTGACTGACTTAAAATAATTTATATCTTTATTCAGTCCCTTAACGAACTGTTTCATTATCCCGAGTTTAATATGGAAAGGTGAGAGTGATGTTTTCACGCTTTACCAAACTTACTCTTATTACGTTCGAGTCTCCTGGATCCATTGTTGCTCTGGCAGGCCAGTCCGTTGTCACTCAGTGTAGATGACGTTCACGACTATCCCATAGGCACCATAAACTGTTGACCAAGAAGCAGTCCTATAATTTTCAGATCATAATATACAACCCATTCGTGCATTGAATAGTTTAGTGCCGTTGCTAGAGTTTCGTAGCTCTCTATTCAAGAGGTGCGAATATGCTACTGGTATTAAATCGAAGCTGTTGGTAATGTGTAGAACAGCCTTCAGATTGCATTTGGTTGCGTAAATAAATAATCTTCATATTTTTATATTACTTTTTCAATGTTACTACCGTAAACAAGGAGGCTATTTTTAGTAATACTCCCGAAACTCTTCTTTCCTTGTTCGATACCATGAGAATGTATCAGGAGCTAGCATTATTTTCTCCTTCAAACGAGAACCCAAAAATGTTGATAATTCCTTTGAGAAACACATCTCTTACTAATTCGTTTACTTCACTTTGCGTAAATAACTCGGGTTTAGTTCGTCTGTGGGGTACGTCATTGCATCACAGTCTTCAGAATAAGATGAGTTACAGGTAGCTTCGGTACAGGAATGCTGGGCCGTGTGGTACAAGACGATGGCCGATTTCAAATTTGAGTAAACAATGCTTCGAATGCTTTTCTTGTTACGCCTCTCAAATTTCACCATCCAAAAATAGCAGTCATCTACATGTTCTCTTTGCTCTCGCCACACCATCGCAATTTCAAAGGTAAAGACTTCTGGTTTCCCGGATATAATTTTCTTAAACCATTAACACACATGTGGCGCAAGTCTTTTGTCTTGGTATCTTAACTTGACACCAAAATGAAGTAGATAAGCCCTTTTTTACAAGTGATGTTTTGTTATATCTTCTAGTTTTCAAAACCAATGATTCTTAAATGTAACAAAACCTGTTAGGATCATTTACACACAATTGTCTTTGACGAGCTAGCCATTTTTGAACTGACTGGCTAAATAACTTAGTTGCACATACTACAATACTTAAGCTCACGTACAAAAGAGACAAAAACGGTTACATCAAAACAAAGACATTGATCAATATCGATATTTTTCCAAGTAACAGTTTTCGATTGCTCCATATCTTACATCGATCGCTGTTTTGCACGAAATTTAGTGAGTGGGGAGGCATGTTTATGGAAAATCTGTGTGTGTTACTGCAAATCTGATTCCATATTCGCAAACAGGCTTAAGAAATGATTCAAAAACATCCACTAGTAGGCAAGCATTAAAAGCACTAAACTCCGGATATACCGGCAAAGCGCTAAAATGATGTTACTCTGTGGTATTTGTGTAGTTATGCCTATATCACATTTAGGAATTTACACGTACTTCGCAAATCATGATCAACTAGCGTACCCGTACGAGAACTCTCGCATGTTAATCCCCACCCTTTCCATTTCGCTATCCTTTCCGTTAAGAAGGAAAGTTTTTAATGAAATGTGTATTTGTTAAAAAGTGTTTACATGTAACTTCATGCTTACAGAATATCAAACAAAAATTTAAACAATGCAATTGATGGAAAAAATTCAAAGAAGGTTTGTTCAGTATTATATATGTTCTTAGAACAATTCGCACTTCCTTAAAACATTTGAAGTAATTATTCAATCGTCCTTGACAGTTTTTCACTCTCCTTGATAGTTACGAAAATATTAGAAACAGTTTTTACTATTGAGAAAGAAAGCTCAGTAAAGTTTTCCATGCGAAAATACAGGATCGAGAAAGTACACCCTTCTATTTGCAATATTATTTAACTTTACTGGGTTTGTTATGAGGATGTTTTGGAGGCGAGGGCGCCAGCTAGCAGGGGTGCGAAAATTGAAATATATAATAAAAAGTATTGGATTATTTTCTGCGTTCTTAGTTACCTCCAGAAAATCAATTCCGTGCCAAAAAATAATAAAAGTAATATTTGAGTATTACACACTATTTCTTACCATTAGAAGCAATTCAGTAGATTTCACTCCGGTACATGGGAATGTTGCTCAAACGATGTTTATTGAATATCATTGTGAACCTATACCTTGAGTTTAATACCAAACAGCATATTGTTGACAATATGAGATTACAGCTGGGAATTGATGTACAGACTTCCAGATATCATCAACATTTAAATCGTGCGTCTGGATTATGATTCTTGGCAGTTGTCGAATGAATTGTGCTATTCTTTCTACAATTTTAAATTTGGTTGCTTTTTTAAATTCACGTAGTATTGTAGACTAGCGCGGTTTGATTTTTGTTCATTTATTTCAGGTTATTCAACTTTTGTTCATTTAAAAAGTTTGTTGTTTGTGTTGTGCCATAGCACTAGTTTTCGCCTACTATCTCCGTGTACCATTGCGAGAACTTAGCATGTTAAACCCCACACTCCTCACTATCCTTTTTTTCATTCTAAGAGGGAAAGTTCTTAACAAAACGTATTTATTTGTTTAAAAATGAATAAAGGTAACTTCCATTGTACTAACACAATATCAAATCAAAACAATGCAATTGAAGTTGAAAATGAAATTCACTAAAGATTTATTCAGTATTATCAAGAGATATTCTAGCTTTTCGTTTTTCGTGATAGTCACGAAAATATTTAAAAAGATTTTTACTCTTGAGAAAGCCACCTGACTGAACACACTGACTTGAAAGTTTCACCAAATCATGGGTGATAACGAAAAAACTGGTACAGGTAAAACACAAACCAATCCTAGCAAAACACGTCTTCACGTTTCACTGTACACCGACATCCCTCCACATAGGTACCCAGCACTTGTAGACATCGTCAAAACGTTAAATAAATGTTTTCTCTATACGCATAAGAAACAATCTTCATCGGCATTAAGCAACTATTAATAGTACTTTTAGTTGTTCCTGCGAGAGCGAAACTTGAATTAATAATTATGCAAGTAAACCTCGTCAGTCTGCGCAAAAATACATAAAGCATAAATAGTTTATGATAGAGGAATCTAAGCCTTCTAAGCGTGGCAACCATCACCAAGGGTTGAAGTATAAGTGGCATTGATAGCATCGATAAGTGCCGAACCAGCAAAAATTGAATAGAATGTCCAAGAATATTGCATATGGCCTCAAAATTGTAGTTTTCAATGTCCTAGAACGCTTCGTCTAGGAGTTATTTAACGTTGAGTGGAACGGGTTGCATTTGATATGAATATTTACATGCGTATTTTCAAACAAATCCTTCACATTTTTAAATTCAAAGTGCAATTCGTCACATCGACGTAAAAAATCATTCTTTAGTGGCCTCATTTATGAAGATCGGTTGCGTGAGTGATCCGCAAAAGGTATTCGTATTCTACTGAAATAATATAGGAGACGATTGTTGCTCAGAATGTACTTAATATGAACAGTCCTGGTTTGTTTTATTTAATATTTTAAAATGTGTATTTTATTCCTCTGTAAATGAATTTTTTTAAATATTTCATTTAAAAAAATGTAATTATTTGAAAAAAATGACTATTTCTATATGAACTCGATCAGATAAAAATTGGAAAAATAGTATTTCTTGTGCAATTTTCTATAAAATACAAGAAGTGAGCACTGTACACGTACAGTACTACATAAATGTAAGTACGAGGACACACACTCTTTACCCCTGCCCATACACTAATGAATTGCGTTCGGTTTGTGTTGGATTCAAGTGCTGAAATACAATAAAAAATGACCATCTGCCTGATTAGGTATTCAAGAAGTATTAGTAACTTACATGTTCACACTGTCCCCAGAAGAGATAAGTGACAGCAAAAGGAATTCAACCACTGCTTTTCCTCGTGTCGGCGAAACAATTTTTTCTGCTCTCTGCGTCCTAGTGATTAGGTGGCCCCCTGACATTGTAAAAGATCTCTTGTTAAGGGATATGAGTAAAAATTGCTTAACATCAGTCGGAATGTTCTTCTTGTAAAGTGAAGAGTGCTAGAATTTGTACTATGAATCGCGTGTACACTGCAAAATGAGTGGCGGTCACCGTGCGCGATACATGTTTCAATCCATTTAATATGTTTTATCAGAGAAAATTTCTAAGTCGCGTAAACCACGATTTACTAGTGAAACTTGATTTGGAGGAGTCATTAGATTTGAAAATTTGTTATTCATGTTGAAACATTATTCACTTCCTTGATTTTTCAAGTGCACAATATAAATATTTTGAAAAGTATTTGCATTAACGAAGATCTTGGAGTCTGTGCAGAATGGCATGTTTCGCGACGTCACATTGTAAATGACAATGCAATGGAGGAACTATTATGAGACATGTCACTCGAGCCAGTGTACAAGCAGGCCATGTTCCAATTACAACGCCGAAGAAACTATTTGATTGCTCAGAAAGAAATATTTCTAATATTTCGTTATGTTTTGTTCTTTAGATACACAGTTTTCACAGTTTAGTGTCTAGGTATCTAAATTTAAAGACAATTACTTGAATTTTAAAAAGGCATTTCTTCTTTCCTTTGTCACTAACTGTAGCTACAGTGAAACTACTTTATTTCGCTACAGACGGTAAGCGAATATATTTGAAGTGAGTTGTGAGGGGATATGAATATTTCAAAAGAGTGAGTCTACAATCTGCCACAGAATATAAGCGTAAAGTTGCACCACCTCAAAAAGTTGAGGAACGTAGGGGAAAAGTGGATCAGGTAAGTATGTATCAAACAATCCAATGTACATTATATTTTTAAATATATATATTATATATATATATATATATATATATATATATATATATCAAAAAGTTATTAGATACCTTCTGCTATAACATAGAAAGTCTGTGCTGGTTTTAGTAAAACTGGTTCTTTATTTTTACCCACCCTTGGGGAAAGTGAACAAAGCTTATGTTTCTTCTAAACAAATATTTGTAAATGTAATCAGAATTTTAAAAAATCGTACTGATGATCATAGATTTATTTTATCACTATGTTTATCGCTTTATGTTTTTTTTGAAGTGGGTCCGTTGACAGAACCTAAAAGATCTCTCAAATCAGATGTTATGATGCTAGTTTTTCTAGTTCTGCGGGTGGACATATTCGATTTTTATCGAGATTTTGGCTCGAGAAGAATTTCTTGTGGAGAAACTATCAAGGACTGAGATTCTGCTTCCACCAATGACGTAATGGGACTAGCTTACAATGTAGTTTTTGAAGATTCTGCAGTTCACAATTTGTTGCTTCTGCTGTAGCGAAAGCATCATCAGAAAATAGTTTTAATGAACTTTTCACGATAGTGATTACCAGAATTAGGTTCCGTGATCTATGAAAACCTTCAATAAAACTGTGTAACGAGTGCGCATCAAAATCTTTTCGTCAAGTCTTTTAGTAATCTCAACAATGCCCATCCTTGCATTCGCCGAATACAGGTACCCAGCAGGAATCAGATGTAGCCGGTGCACTGACGCCGACGTAAATTACAGGAGCGTCCCCGTCAGAACACAAATACGAGTATTTTTCAGTTATCCGCGATACATCACTTCGTTATGCCACTTTTTTGCGTATAGTTGAATCGTACATCACTTTTTTATACGATTGTTTATTTTTTTGAAAAAAAATAGTCTTCAATAATTTTTAAGAACTATTTTAAGGGCCCAAAACATTGGAGCCTTGGCCCGTGTGTTAACACCGCACTGTAGGGAGTTGTGCTTCGTGGTCTTCTTCCATGCTGCAACTGTTGTCTAAAGAAATTTCTTTTAATTTCTACTAGTAAAAATAGGCGACTTTTCTAATTTTTCACCTAACTAAAAACTACTATTTTTATGTATCGCTTTTCTTAGATACCGTCGAAAGTAACCCAACCAGTCACTGTAGTCGTGCAACCAAAGACATACAGCTACACAATGTAATATTCGGCCACATTCTATTCTCATTTTATATTGTAACATCTTAATTGCATACTATATTTTGTCCAATGGTTCTTAGAAAAATTGTCAACTTTTCGTAATAAAGTAAATGAACTATATTAACAAAAATATTGTTTCATTCAGATTAAATAACTAATGAAAAACTTGTAAGCTATTTAAATATTCTGCTACATAATAAAACAAAGCAAAATTAAATAATTATTTCGCCTTAGAATTTGGTTGGCTCTACGTCACATTACTTCTAGACGTTGGCCTGATGATAACTATTTTATTGATGTACCCATAACCAATGCCAATGTCAAATCACGCGTTACAAATAATTTTGCTGCCGTGAATAAACGCCTAGTCAAGTGCACAAGCACTGGTTAAAGGCAATGAGGTTAATAGCGCATTGGCGATGTTTCGCGATATAACCCGATACAATTCAAACATCACAATTTCAACAAAATAAAGTCGTAACTTGATACTACCGATGTCTAAAATACTACGATAAAATCAAAGATTTACCGAAATACCGTAGGTTAGGACAAGCGTATAGAATTTCAGCGAAGATTATTACAGTGTGTGGAAGAACTTTACTAACAACAAAATATTGGCGTAAATTTCATTAAGACTATTTTGGTTTGTTGATCGAAGAAAATACAATATCGACGACAGCTCTCAGCCAGTCCGTGAATTTCATTTAAATCTGCCGCAACCAGCCAGCTACCGTTAAGTCGTGGGGGTCTTTTTTCTTCCTCGCCTCGTGGAAAGTGCTTGAAAGTGGAATTTCAGACAGGTCCTCGTCCACTGCAGATTCCTGACTACTGCTAGACAGGATGGCCAGCATAGAAGGGCAATCCTGATCCCTTGAGATGGGTGACCGAGATCTGGGTATAGGTTTTGGACCCGATTTCGTTGGCGCACATATTTTGGTATTTGTTGTTGCATTAGATGTTTTCTTGGGCTTGATTACCGACGGCACAATAGACTTGGTGGTTTGAGTCAATTCTTCAGAGGATGCCTGACAAGCTGCGCTGCATATGGATGGTAAAGTTTCAGTTTGGCAGCCCGATGTTGCATTCGCAGGTTTCATCACTGTACTGAAGAATGACCGAGAGAGATCTACAGGGTTTCTCGCCAAGTCATATCGTTTTGCCTTGAGAAAGGACACCTCACTCACTCGGATCTTCTGGATCTCTCTCTCCTTTAAAAGGATGGGTACTTGCTAGAATTTGCCGCATGGTCTCTTTTACAGTTTAAACAAGGCAATGTTGTGGCGCAGGGTTCTACTCCGTGTTCTGACCTTTGTACACTTGACTTATACAGAGCTTACTGCCCTGCAGCGTTGTTACGTATGGACGAATCTTCGGCATTTAAACACCGCAATGGGTTCGGGACTGCCACACAAGAATATTGTAAAATCCGCAGATGATCCTTTCTGGGAGGTTGAACGTCAGGATCAGAGTGAGAGTGGGGATCTTTCTTCCATTCTCTGCTGTCTGCGTCGCCTTCTTGCGTCCTCTTCCGTTCTTCCTCCCAGCTGTTCCTTCTTCTTCCTCGTCTGCTACCGGCGACTCCGACTACGCCCACGTTGCGAAAATGTCCCTTGCACTTCACTGAATACTCGTGCAAGTTCCTCGCTCGTTGCTACTTCTACTTTGCTAAACCAGAACTTTAATGCTTCTCTCACAACGGGTAACTTTACCTTCCCGTTCATTAATTGAAGAAACACTTTACTGAATCTGCACTATCTCGCGACGACTGACTAGAACGTCTGTTCGACGCCGAATACTCCTACCTAGTAGTCGTTGCAGCGGCAAACAATATCTAAACTAATGTTAACGAAAGTGTTGGCTCGGCGAGCGGTGATCAAAATGCTACTGGCTCGGCGATCGTCGATAAAAGAGAGCTTCCGCTTGCGGGTTCGCGTATTTATCGCGCCTGGGGAAATTCTCAGGGTGGGGTTGCTTCCCATCTTCATACCTTCACAACGAAACATTGCTCGCTAGTTCGCATTCGTTTAGTACGGGCAGCGGATTCCAGGTCGCGCGTTTAAAGTACCTCTGCCTTACGCGTCTGTTATCCTCGCTGCCTCCGTAGTGTTCACACATGAGACGGTGGTGTTATGGGGTTGCACAATCCCAAAACGCACATTATATATATATATATATATATATATATATATTATATATATATATATATATTATATTTGTGTGTGGTGAAAGTGTGGTTTGGGCATCTATAACAAGAAAGAAGCGTGGAAGGCCACCTACAAGCTAATGTTAAACACAGACTTTATACGGAGCACATTACGCTTATAACCCGATAGTTCTTGCCATTCCTGTCTGCCTGCTTCCTTGTAAGTAGGAGTAATAATCCTTTTCCCATTCATTAGGTGGTTCATCACCTTGGAGGGACTTATTGAAAATAAGGGCTATTGCATCCAAAACACAATCAGGTGCGGCTTCTACCTGTTCTACATTGATGTTACCTGGTCCAGGAGCTTCCTTATTTTTCATTAATGCCAGAGTCGCACTTACTTGTTTTGAGAGTGGTGGGCTCGATTTCTGATTCCATATCGATATCACATCACCACTTCTTCCTGCTGCAGGTATTGTGTTCTATCTTCGTTTAACAGGTGTTTGTAATAGTTTGCCCATTTTTGCAAGCTATTAGCACTCATCCGCGGTGTACCTTTATTATACGTTCTTAATACATGTATTACTTTCCACTGTTTATTTGATCTTGTGTTTCCAATACATCGATCAACTTCCTCACAGGTCATTTCCCAGGAATCATTTTTGCTTTCATAATACTGGTTCTGGTCTCCATCTTTACTTTAAAGTATTCTGTTTTGTCGCCGCCTGATTTTGTAAGTCACGTTCCGTATGCTTGCTTTTTCTTTCTACAAAGACTTTTAATCTCGTATTCTACTAAGTTGTAAAATTGTTCTTTTTACACCAAGAATTAATTTTTCCGAAAGCTTTTTTATATGATTGATGGACGCAAATTGTCTAGGCTTCATATATTGAATTTCGGCGTCCCGCTCGTATTGGAGAACTTTATTTGCAAGACGAATTTAGTATACGAATTCGGTAGTCATCCTCAACGCTTTGCTATTTGGGTATTCCTCTCATCATCAAGAACGTTCTGGTTATATGAATGTTTGGCTAGTGTTCTAAATGGGAAAGACACCCCCAAAAATAGTTGTCTGAGCCACAGTCGAGCCCTCTCGTAACTCGTACATTTACGTTTAATTTAGCATGTTATTTAACTGTAATTTAACTGTAATTTAGCATGTTATTTAACTGTACGTGTGTACCTATATAAATCGGTGTATATCCTTAAGTTTCACCATCCGTTAGTTATTTTCAGTGAATGTTCTTGGCCCAGCTGAGTTAATCTTTCTCCGTTATCATTTATCCAAACTTCACCATGTGGTGCTACCTCTGAATTATGCATACGCCATCCACATCTCCCATTAAAGTCTCCAAGTAAAATTACGGTTCGCTGACGTTATCTAACACCATTGTCAATTTATTAAAAAAACTTTTCTTTTTCGTTCACTGAGGCATCGTCATTGGGGGCCTACACCGCTATTACAACTATATAGTTATTCGTTTTAATGTCTTCTTTCAAGACGCTATCATTGATCTGATCCCAAGACGTAATGTGTTTTACTAATAATGATACACCGCTGCTCTCTCTCTCTCTCTCTCTCTCTCTATATATATATATATATATATATATATATATATATATATATATATACATGTGTGTGTATGTATTTTTTTCCCCTTGGTTTCTGATAATACGACGATATTCAGGCCATGCTTGTCGGCTTCTCTAATTATTTCATCAGCTTTTGTTGATATGCCTTCAGTGTTGTAGGTTCCGATTTTCAAAGCCCTTTTCTTTGTCGAAAGTCGCTGTCCATTTCGGTGTAGTTCTGAAACTGTGTTGAGAAATTTTGCGTGTTTTGTATTTTCGAAGATGGGTTGCAGAAGCATCGCTTCAACCGCCATACTTGGAGGGTTCGGTTATTCTCCTTCCCCTAAGGAGGCTGGTTTCATCACACCTGCAGAGTTCCCCTCCCAATTGGTTTTCTATCAGGGTCCTCTAAGCACCTCTGTCTTCTCTTCTCAGGGCTCTCTGAGCTTTCGCTGCAGAGGGTATACCATCTGCAGAAGAGAGATATTGAACTTGCTGAATATACTCCGCTTTTGGCCGCGGTTCAAACGGAGTGTCCTATTAGAGAGGGCTTCTATGGTATTTAATGGAATAGGCCTATGAGCATCAGCCTCTTCCACCTAGGCCCTAATCATATTTGACGAGTTTCATACAAGTAAGAATATCTTCTACACAAGTTTTTTTTCTCTTTCATTTCCGTTTAAAGACAAATTTCAAGTAAACAAGTACAAAAACTAATTGTTGTATCTGGACTTTATCACTATTCTATTGCTAAATATTATAACCTCATTCAGTTCTCCGCCCTATTGAGTGTTTTTTCTGTAGCATTGAATGACTCAATGTCATATACTAAGTTAAGCAATAGAAATGTGTCCGAGAACACTCGCTCGCTGACCGACTCGAGCGAGGAACGCTTTCATCTCCGCAGTGGCGAATGAGAAAACGCTTTCAAGGGTGAGGGGATCGATAAAAGTGTCCCTTGTTTCGATTTTCCATATTTCTCGCAACGCATACTTCGGTGTAGTCTGTCGCGGACCTAACGGTTGATGGTACATCAGAGAAGGTGAATTTCTCAGGACATTTTACAAATAAGTGACATTTAAATTTTCACTTTTGTTGAATGTTGAATGAAATAATTTAGTTATATTCATGGATGATTTATTTACATATATTCATGATTCATAAGACTATACTAGTTCATAGTTCCTAAAAAAAAGTTTAAGAGTGATTATTACAGTATTAAATGATCATTCAAAGATCTTTACATTTTTCGATGTAAAAATTGCGTCTAATTAGATTCAAGTACGAAAAATACCTTAAGACTGAATAAGCAATGCTACCCACATAAGTGAATTCAAGTGTTACGCGAGCTGCAATCTTATCTTCTCCAGCTTGACTTCCCTCCTGGATGGAAAGCTTCCATCACGTCGTAGGTGTAGAATTGTCAATCTCGATCTTCGAGATTCTCTCTACAATCTCGCTCTACTTGCACTTCGTATTTATCCAGGGCCGTTTTAATAGCGTTGGGGCCTAGATCGTGATCGTGAATAAACTGGACGTCAGTGGAAAGTTGGTTCTAATAGACCCGCTAGTTATTAGAGCCTATTTGAAGCACTAATTAAGTACACAAATATTGTATTATGAAGTAAAATATGCAAATAAATCTTAGATCCTATATATAGCTCAAAATATATATTTTTTTATTTCTCAGACTAGTGAACAAAAAGCAAATTAGAAAGTGAACGAAGATCCAACAAAGAAAAGAAAATGTACAATTAAGTAAAATAATGCAATATTAACAAACATTTGTCATTACTTAAACAAACATATTAGACGTATTTTTACAGCCATATTTATATGATGTTTATAATATATGTTTTATGGAAGCATTTTTTACAATAGTTTTTTTGTTCATTTTCTTTTTCTTCACTTTTCCGAGAGAGTGTATTGTGCCCTACTAAAATTTTAAATAATTTTAATTTCTTAACCCTAAAATATCGACTTAATTTATAAAAATTAGACTGCAAATCAATAACAAAATATATTACTAAAGGTTCAGGTTTGATGTCCTGAGTATCAGTTTCAGATTCTTCAATTTCTTATTCAAAATCTGAACAGTGCAAATTTTCTAGTTCAAATATTGGATCAGCAACTTTATCATTACTTGATAAACAATCATAATTTTCTAAAACTTTGTTTATTAATTATATATCTTTCGGATTTAATGCATTAATGTAACTCTTGGGTTAGCCGGCGATGTTGTAAAAAAGTCACGCAAATGGGAACGTTGGGTCTAATGGACAAATCAACAGCTTTCAGCGGGAATAACACAACACGTTTTTCTGATAAGCTCAAACTATTTAGGAAGATTCAATTTGAAGGTAGACTCATGGATAAGTTAAGAAATAATTTCGCTTACTGGTCAAACGGCTTGAAAGATGTCACTGGGTTTGACACACCGAATGTTCCCTCTCCCGGGTTAATTAGGCAGCCCCTATTCTTGCTTTCACCGATTCCCTTTTCGATGCAAAAATATAAAGAGAATCTATCAATTTACATTGAATTTTGCATTTAAAAATATTTTTAAAGTATTTCTTTGTAACAGATTTATTGAATTTGATTTGAACGGTGAAAAAGACTACAAATTAAATAAAAACAAGCTTTGTTAAAAAACTAAACTTCTCATCACTGAGTGACATTTTCGCATCAACCAACAACATTTCGTATTATAAATATTATACAATGATGCGCGACACACCACTCCATTATGCCAATTTTTTGCGCGTATTTTAGTCATACATATCTTTTTAAATGGCTTTTTACTTTACCTTTTGAAAATTTTAGTATTGAATAGTTTTTTAAGAATTGTCGATGGCTCGGGCCGATGGCCGCGTACGTTAACGTGGCTCTGCATATATCGGCGAGTCTTTGCCATTCTGTAATACCAATAGTTATGGTATAAAAATGCCGATTTTTTAAGAAAAATTCTCTGTTCGATAGTATTTTAATGACGACGAACGATAGGATTTAATGACGTAATGTGTAGTAAAATGCAGAATTAAAAAAATTAGCATAATAGTAATAGCTTTCTGAAATGCTCACAATGCTATTTCTGTAATTAAAAAACACTCCAATGATAAATTGTATTTATTTGTGTCTTTTAACCTTTTTTAAAAATATTTTTTCAATGTATTAGGTTTTTAAAAGGGGAAATATGTCTTTTACTTGTAATTGTTTGCTATACTTATTTCTTATTGTGCATCAATGCTGGCTGTTTTCATTTATGATTAAGAATCCCTTGGTTCCTGTTCCTAAGGATTCAATGCTTTGTTTCTTTTGTAGTGATAATGAGGACTTCTGAAATAAGTAAGTATAAATATGTACCTTAAAACAAAACAAACAAGACAATAAAAATCACTATATTAAGCATGAATAATTAAGTGAAAATATATCATTTCCTAGATTAATTTATGAGGTTTATTTTGAACTCCCGCTGAAGTAGTGACTACAGAAAAGGGATGTCGATTGTGGCGCTCCCGGTGGATGCAGGATTCGTTTTGATCTTCAGGCCACTTATCATAGAAGTTTTTCCTCTTTGTATAGGTTTCCGTAACCATTATAAAACTCTTTGCTTCTATCTGGCTGAGAGCGAAGTTCGCTGAGCGAACATTCTTTTTCGGCCATATTTGTGGTTGTGGAGAGTGTGATCGTTTTCGTGGAGTAATATACGGGATATCCTGAGATTTTTCCTGGCTAGTTGTAATAATGGCTGATCAGGTGAGCAATTTTGTGATGTATACTTTGTGTTCCGTAATGCAAAATAATTTATTCTGTTAAGATTAAGATAAATTGAGTTCCTTGTCAGTTCACTACACGTGGTTTTGTTAATAGCTTAAATCATTAAATTACACTTTTAGCTAGTTCGCTGGGAATTATCGTGAAGCTTCACTGCGTAAGTGGTAAGAATTTGAGTTTGCTGGAACACAATTTATTGTGGGTGTTTTTGCAGACGGAGCGTGCTTTTCAAAAGCAGCCAACTGTGTTTCTTAATCGGAAGAAGGGCTTAGGTGCCAAGAAACGAAAGTCCCTGAGATACACACGCAATATTGGTCTTGGCTTCAAGACTCCGCGAGAGGTATGATTAATTACATGTGTTTCATTAATTGATTTTTGTTTCGTAGACGGAGAGAGCCTTCCAGAAGCAACCACATCTTAACCTCAATAGAAAACCCGGACTTAAGAAGAAACCCCTTCGTCGCCATCGCAATGTTGGTCTAGGTTTCAAGACCCCACGAGAGGTTTGTTTTTATTTCAGCTGCAGTGGGTGGTGGTTTGGTGATGGCTGAGGTGCAAGCAGAATTTGCTCTTTGCATGTGGTGCTAACAGGGCTTTCGGGTATTTGGAAAGTGTTTGGAGGGAGTGGTCTTGCGGTGGAAGCAGTTTAGTGAATTCAGATGTTGAAATTGTTTAGTTTCCTGTGTCATGAAATCTGAACTTTTAATGATGTTTGTTGGTAAAGTTTTCTTATGGTGCTGTGAATGATGATGCAGGTGCTAGCCAAATTTGCTGTCTGCATGTGCAAGGTGGTGACAAACCTGGAAAATTGAAAACCAGGAGTTAACAGGGTATTTTTCCCTGAAAAAAGGGAAAATAATGTTTCTATATAGAAAATTACCTTACCTTACAGAAGCGAGTGGACGAAAGATTTGCCTCCCTCTGAAATTATGAAATGCTCTCTAAAGTAAATGAGTGTAAGTTGTAAGAGTGATTTTATATTCACTGTAAGTTGGAGAAACCCTCATGGAAGGGCAACCTTTCTGGTGAAATCTCATTGCTTATTGAAATTGTTGTGAAATGCTATTCGTGTAAAAAAGACGCCTTTCATAACTGCCTAATTACCCTTCAGCCTCAGTTGTTTCTTTCCCCTTAGTATGGATGGTGCCGACTGACGATTTGAAAGACTTCTCAAAGTTCTACCGTTCTCTACAGTCCAGACAGTCATTTTCAACTTCATGGGAAAATTATTATAATAAGAAATGGACAAAATTGGGGCCATCAGTGAAAAAGATTAATGAGGCTGCTATACGGAAGCTGTTACTGAATAATTTGTGGGTGGGTTCATTTCAATTGTCACTTAGTGGTATGTTTGTGCCAGTCGCAAGTCAAACTCACAAACAAACAACAATTTATTACACCTTCAGATAACACCTGCTTTTAAACCTAAAAGGAGCATTTAAATAATTTGTAAGTAAGTGAAAAGAAAAGTATTGAATAGTTCCTTTAGAAAAAGTGTTTACTAATTTAGTTCCTCTTATGATTTTTTATTTTCACAAGTTGGTGATTTTTAATATAGGTTACGTTGCCTCTGGTGCTTTTTTAGTTTTCTTTTTTCTTCCTGTATTGAATATGAGACCAGTGTTCTCGTTGGAACTGAATTATCGTCAATTAGTTGGTGACAGTGTATGGTACAAAATTTTAAGTAAGCTTTATTTTATCTCGTGGCCAAAGAGTGACAATAGCATGAATTGTACAGCATAATCCCGAGGCAGTGTGGCAGATAGCCAGTACTTGCAGTTGCAATGTATTTTGCCGTGATTTTTTATCAATTAATCCTCAGAATGCCTGGTGAGGTACGTTACATTTAATACCATGTGATTCATAACAAAATATACTACATATGGAACAAAAGAAGAAAGTACTTTCACCATATAAATTCTTCTATAACCAAAGAAACGTATGCCCGCAAAAGTTTTTCCATAAGAGCCTGCACTAAAATAAACTTCTTTTATTTAAAAAATTAAGATGGTAATGGCCATTTTTTTTTAGCATCTTGAATAGAGATTTTGCTTTCATTTAAAGAATGTTTTGGGATTACTTCACTGTGGTCAATCCAACAAACCTACTACCTTAATCCTTGAATATTTGGCAAAATATTGTTACTCCTGTATGTATGTGCATTAATTTCAAAACTCTTGCCCAGTGGTTCATTTGCCTTTCCCCTACATCACCTCGATTTTTTTAAATTGAAACAATGGATTAAAAATAAGGCTGAAGTCTAGTATACGGTACAACTTAAGGAAATCATTTAAACCGTTAAAACTTTGTGCCGCTCTGGCAGTGACTATGCAGTTGGAGTTTTGAAAGTTTTTTTGAAAAGTGAATTGGTAATTATGCGGTGGATATGCTCAAGGATGTTTATTGTGAATGTTAGGGTTAAAGGTCAGATCCTCGCTGTGACTTGGATCTGGGCGAGCAAAGCGAAAAAACTTGCTTTTGAAAGTAAATTGGCATTACAATGCAGCGGGAACAAAGCAGATGGTCGAGACATGAAAATCGCCTATCCGAAAGTTTTATTCATTTCTATCAAAGCGTGTAGTGTAATTTGAGGGAGATTTTAGAGAGACCCTGTTGCCATGCTTCTGAGCATGTACTGTGTACCTACTTTAACCAAAAATATTAATCAAATTATCGCTGCTTGAATTGAACATAAAGGACTTAGAACTTTTGTTACATTAAAGGGTTCTCTGCACACTGACAGCAGCTAGACTGCGTAAAGTGAAGCATGTCAGCAAAGGAATCGATTGTAGACAAGTACACATGGAATTTTCATTCAATATTTGGGTGTGTAGGTGTATAAGTTCCACCAATGAGCAAAAGCAGCTATTGTTTCATAAAGGTTTAAATGGCAAAGCCTGAAATTATTCGAAGAGGAGGAGCTTGGTCACTTACAACAGTACATTAAAATTAAATTTTCCCACAAGTTTTTTGTCTATTTTCAAATATCCAAAGAAAAGTTAACTCTTTGTGTTGGAATAACAGGCTTAAAAGAGCTCTGCTTAGTTTTATAGGGGAAAATTGTTTTTT
The DNA here is from genome assembly GCA_017312745.1 of Gryllus bimaculatus. Lineage (NCBI taxonomy): Eukaryota > Metazoa > Arthropoda > Insecta > Orthoptera > Gryllidae > Gryllus > Gryllus bimaculatus. The sequence continues at coordinate 8,088,411 of BOPP01000020.1, forward strand.
AAATTATGCTCACTCATCATACTAATTTTCTCTATTAGAAAAGTTAAATTGAAGGTCATCGAGTTCCCCCATTTTAACCGTGATTTGTGGTGCAGTCGTGGAATATGACAGCTAATAATTAATAAATTCCGAATATTTGAGAGGAAAGTTTTAAAAGGAATTTATTTGGCTGTTCATGATGGAGAGTTAGAAGTAATAGAAAATTGATGAATTTTTGTGGGTATTGTTAAGTACATGATGTTATAAAGAATCTGTTGGTTGGGTCACATCGAAAGAAGGGAAGATGAACAGATGTCTAAAACTATATAAAGGCTTCTGTGCGCTAATGATAGTACCCAGGAAGACCAGGAAAGATATGGAGGATGAAGTGGTAGTGATTAGCAGAGAATGAAAGCGCAGTCTCAGAGAACAGCTGACCAAGATTGAGATAGATGAAAATTGGTTGTTGGGAAGGGCAAAGACCACCTCGGACTGTAATGCTGGAAGATGATGAAGTAACAAAAGCATAACAGTTCAGTGTTGGGAAAAGTTTGCATTTTACCATACATTTTTGTATTCATTTGTGTGATTTATTGATGTTTCTGCGCATGACAACTGCTACGATCATTAATTTATTAGAAACATTTTTTATTTTTAGATCTGCTGCCAGCTTTCTCCTTGGCTTATGGAGGATTTCCCCTTTCTTGATCTTCAATTTCATACTTACGATCTTGAATTACATACAGAAAGGACACTTTTATTGAATTAATTGGTGTTTCCTACTTCACATCTCTACTTATTTACCTTTTTATTCTATAAGTATTCTGGCTGTCGCATATATCTCTATTTCGATCTTTCTGTTAGGTAAATTTTCAACCTGGAGTGGAATTCAGATATTTTCATTTATCCAAGGGTTGTGAGCTAGTCCAAATTGAAAACTGCTTGTATAAATTACTTTTATAATTAGCCTAAATAATTAGCCATGCATTTATTTTTGAATCAAAATTAAGAGAAATTTTTTTTTATTTTCATACATGGTCTTATACATACATCTTCAGTCAATAAAAGACAAGAAATCCTGTTTCTGCTACTTGGTTTCCGTTGACATGCACGTATTTGGGCGCTTTCAAAACAAGACAATAAGGAAAAAAAATTTATTAGTCACTTGTGTGGCAGATATCAGCTGTTGGTTTCTTCCAATCGGGTGCTTGTAGGTCACTTTGGTAATGTGAATTGAATTGGATTGATTGGATGAAACCATCAACAACTGATTTACTTCAAACACATGGTTAAATAAATCCCAAGTACAACAACACTAATACACTATCTTGTGTACATTAATTAAATTGTACCTTAACATTAAAATAATAATTTATACTTTTTAAATTTAAATTCTACCAAGTACTAATTTCAAATTCTTTATGATAAGTGACATGTATGCGATATTTTAAAATTTAATAAATGGATTTCATCTTCAAATCTCCTGTATTCCATAAAATGAAATAAAAATGTTCATCCTGTTTTAACGCTGACCAAAACAGTTAGTTGATGTATCTTCCATCTGCATGGCAGGAGATTATTAGGGTTTGATTGTTATTTGAAGTAAGCATAGTTGAATTGAATGTCATTGTCAATGTGGATAAGAATTGTGATTGTGTTATTGGGGTATGTGGAACTTAGAGCTTGCATGATTGGTGTCATGAGGGATGCATGTGTATTTCAATGGGCATATGGGCATGTGATCATATGGTGTCAGTCAAGTGCAAGGCATTCAACTTATTTTTTCATTAAATACATTATCAGAACATATTGAAATGTTTCAGCTATACTAAAAAAATCTTGGTAGAACATTCAGTATACGACTCATATTCCGGGAATGTATGTATACAGAAAGGTCAGAACAAGTTTTTACTTGTGCAACACGATTTTAATAATGGCAGCCAATCCATGGTTTAGCTATTCCATCTTAAATCTAGAATAAGTGTTTGGTGACATACAGTCTTCGGTGTTTTCTGGTGTCTCTAAAGGGCCCTAGTAGGAAGATTGTCATGGGTTTGCTCTGACAGATTATTTTAAATGTTCTCCTGAATTTTGTCATCGTAGTGGTTGTGTGCACATTGATACAAATATATATATATATATGTGTGTGTTATAATATACTATATTCGTGAGTTGAAGTGCTTGAAATGACTTTTTGTTAATTTTTTCGAAAATTCAGAAATTCTGTAAAAATAAAGAATAAACAAAAAAGTTCAAATTTCGAATTTGTAGTAGTGTTTAAACATCATTTTCATAAAAATGGCTACATTTTTACCACATAACAAGAGGGATTTTCAAAGAATTAATGTGCAAAAGGGAAATATCAGCAAAATGTAGGAGGGGAAACACCCCTAGCAGATAATTTGATTTAACTTGCTTACTAGTAAGCAAGTTAAATCAAATTATCTGCTAGGTATCTGTAAAAATGTCGGATCTTGTCATACTTTTGAAATGTTTTTAGTTACTGAACTTTTCCCAAAATCTTGTGAGGGGGGGGGGGAAGTATTAAATAAAAAATATTCCATTAAATGGAAATTAAATCATTTCGGCTAGAACACTGCGTAAAAGGTTGTTAATTATTAAATTTGTTGACCCATTAACCGAACAGGGATTCTCTTTTAAATCTTGTCTAGTGGTCACCATATATCGGGTCTGGCCTAGTGTTAATTTATATAATGCACAAATTTGTGCAAACTGCTATCTATCTCCACTCTGTCTTTTTTTTTTTTAAGTTTTCAATTTTCCAGTTTCCTAATAGTAGAACAGCAGTATTATTTTAAGAATATTAAAGAGCAGTAATATTTAGACTTAAATGGCAATTTTCTTCAAAAAAATTGTAGCCATTTATATGAAAATGATGTTTAAACACTACTGTAAATTCGAAATTTGAACTTTTTTGTTTAATCTTTATTTTTATAGAATTTCTGAATTTTCGAAAAAATTAACAAAGTCATTTCAAGCACATTAACTCACGAATATAGTAGTGTTTACAAACAGCTAGAAATGTACGTATTAACAGCGTGAATGATTTAAAAAAAGAAGAAAAAACTTGTGTAGTTTCTGAAAAAAAGAAAGAAATACCCCAAAAGTTTGTTAGACATTATTTAGAGCACATGTACTCATAATTATAATAATGTGAACAAATGGTCGATTATGTAAATATTTGCGACTTGAGACTCATCGAAAAAGTTCCTATAATTTCCGCGTTCTTAATTATTTTTAATTTCTGAAAAACAAGACGATAGGGTACTATAGTGTTTGTCATATTCAAGTGCGCTATCCCTACCAAAAATTGAAAGAAAAAAGTTTGGTGGTGTTTTTGATAGTTGTTTTTGTAATTTTCTAAAGTCGCAAATATTTCACACGATATTACATGAAACCTACTTCAAGTTACAAAAAAATGTACCCGACCTTCATGGCAGAACTAATTATGAACAAAAAATCTCGTTTCAAAGGAAAAATCTCTTATCTTCAATTTTGTAGTTGTAGGAATACTCTGAAAAAATCCAAACTTTTTTAATTTTTGAAAATTTAATTATCCGTGGAAATTGCCACCTTTATCATGGCAAGAAATTAAAAGAAAAAAATTTGAAACTTCATTTACAGTACCCCCAAATTTTGAAGAAAATTTTTCCAAATCTCAAAGCTTCAACTTGCGCCAATTGGACAGGGGTTCCTCAGTTTGGAAAAAAGCTACCAATAGTTTAAGCTGAAGTGGTGTTCACACACCGACGTTTTGTTGTCAATTGATGTTTCAGAATCAAGGTCTTGAAAAACTTGGATTCTGGCTACACATCGTGTTAGAGGATTTTCTCCGTTAATTTCGCAACTGGATTTATCCACTGGTTTGTCAATGAATCTGAGCCTGTCAATGAATTTTTTTTTCTGCTGAAAATCTTTTCGCAGCATTAAATCACTTTCCTTGTACTAAGTATATTACTCCTTATATGCATATGTATATGAGAAAGTAAAAGAATACAGGAAAAGAAAACTTGTTTTCCTCAATGCCCTTTTTTCTTCTCAGCTTATTCCAAGCATAAATTCGTGTCACGGGAGTTTTCATGATTGTCACAAAAACTAAGTGTCTTCATATTAAATATTTATTGGTTGCAGTTACCACTATTCAGGACTTTTATCCAGAAGGAAATTTAGGCTATTTCAGTTTTAGGTTTTACATTATCATAATTTCATGCAATTTGTTATATTTCAAGAAATTACTCTGTGTATACAACCAATGATTTGAGCTATCAGGGCCTGGCATCTTTTTAAACAAAATAGTATTTTGATTTATCAAATCATTGGGAGGACGTAACTTATTAAGAATTCAAATTTTCATCTGAAAACTCTTTAGAAACTGAACATTGTTAGTGACAATTTGTATGTAATAAATCCCAGAGGGATAGATTTATGGGGATCCAATAGTTACAATCTTGTTTAAGTCTAAAGAAAGATTTCTATGGAGCTAGTAAAGATGTTTGTTGGAGACCGCAGAATAGCAAGTTGTCTACCACATTCACATATTTCCTGCAACAATTAACACAGTACATATATTTTATACAAGTGTACTCTGATAAATCTGATGTTGAGAATAGAAGATATACAAAAATAGTTTTATTATAAGGGAAGTTGATTAAACCAAAATTGTTCATTATTTGAAATGGGGTTTTTATCCTCATACCTTTGTTCTGAAAGTTGTTACCACATTACTGGTACTGATTGCTTTAATAGAATAACTTAATGATGTATAATATAATGATAATGAAATCACTATGTCAGCACTACTTGTGATAAATGATACACGTTTTATTTTGCAGAGAGTTGGACTTAAATATGCACAAGTTCAATTAATTGAATAATTTCTATTCTTTTCTCTCAAGTATGATTGTCTTCTAGAGGACAAATTTGTTTGGCATAATTAAACAATTTTTAATTTTGTGAATGTTTTATTTTTTCAGGCAATTGAAGGTACATACATTGATAAGAAATGCCCTTTCACTGGTAATGTTTCTATTCGTGGTCGCATTTTGACTGGCGTTGTTCAGAAAATGAAAATGCAGAGAACTATAGTTATTCGTCGTGATTATCTGCATTACATCCGCAAATACAACAGATTCGAAAAGAGGCATAGAAACATGTCTGTGCATCTTTCACCATGTTTTAGGTATGATTGACCAATTTTCTTGTAAAAAGGTGATTATTACTTAAATGAGCAATAATGACAATTTTTAAAATTTCAGAGATGTTGAAATTGGAGATGTCGTGACTGTTGGTGAATGCAGACCTCTCAGCAAAACTGTTCGTTTTAATGTTCTTAAAGTATCAAAGGGGACTGGAGCCAAAAAGAGTTTCAAAAAGTTCTAAATAAAATACTGTGAATAAAGTGACTTAATTTCATGAATTTTCTTTCTATTTTTCCTTAAATCCCAACCACTCTCTACTATTTGGGAAATGTAACACAGAATTCAGCATTTAACATAATAGAATGCTGATATTCAAAACTTTGTGTCTTGTATTTAGAAGATTATGCTAAAGAAAACTGGGGAAACTGGATAGATGAATTTTGCTTTCAACCAATATCGCTTCTTATCAGTTGTGGTTTAATGATGGAAGAGCTTGCGCTGTATTTGAATACTGTAAATTAAATTCTCTTTGGAGAAGTGAAAAGTTTCTTTCATATGTATACAGGTGTCCAGCGAGGAAATGCTGAAAATTCAAAAATATGTTCTGTGGACAATTTTAAGTATAATTGTCTTATAAACGTGGTTATTCTGAGTGGCTGAGCCACAATAAACACTGAAAAGTTGGCGTGACAAAAATATTTCAAGGTAAAAAAATTTGCCTAGAAGTTTTGCAAATTTTTGCTTGTATAGTATTATTTCAAACCAACACATTACAATTATTTTTCAGTTTCGGTCTTCACTGATTTTTCTTGCTTTGAATGTTGTGAATGAATTCCCCTCTCGACATTTCAATGGTTTCTTGACTGTTCGATAGACCTTGTCCACCTAGAGCAGTTGGTCTCTTCTCTTTTGATTTTGACTTAATGTTTGAAGCTATCAGTGCAAAAGTGGCCTCACCCACTTCTTACAATTTTAGTTTTATGTTTTAGTTGCAGGTCATGCTAATAAATATTTCTCCAACAATTTCCAGCCTTTTCTATACTTTTATTACTGTGAAATAACAAAAATGAATGTTTCTCCCCGAAGTGTTTTTCTGCTAGTTTCTAGCAATAGCAACTTTCGCCTTGGGCCTGAGATGCAGAAGCTATGCACCCTATGTCATATTCATGCATTATTTTTTTCAAGATAGGAATTTTTTCATATCTTAAAGATGAATAATACAGTATTAGTTTATTTCATAAAATTTCTTTCGGAAGTTTTCAAAAAAAAAAAGTTTTTGGTGAAAATGTCATAAGTTGCACGTTATGTGATTGGGAGTATGAATCAGCATGTAAAATGATAACCTCATTTATACAGCCCATCTCAACAAAGTTAAAGAAAGGGTTCCTTTCCTCCATACTTAGTGTTCAGCTAGCGTCACGTGTACACGTACTTGACCACTACACTTACGTGTAGGTAAATGTAGATGCCATTATTTTGACTCATCTGCTTTTATTATTAATTTCTTTTATTTTTACTGACAAGTACCCATCCGTATAATGAAGGTAATCTCACAGAAAGTTGATTCAAAACTACTTTGCTCTAAAATTTACAAATTACTACTTCATCTTACTCAGGAAAGTCTCTGCAGTGACACCTTGCTGGTGTGTGCTTGCAACGGAAATGTTGGTAGCACGAGCTGTAACTTGAAAACGTAAATTTTGTACTAGATGTTGATTGTTTTAAAATATCCACAATAGTTTGACATGAATATTAAGCCGAATCTTTACCGTGCTTCTATTTCTCTTGTTATAATTCTATGTCTCGTGTTATAATTTACCATTGCATAATACATGATCAGTGGTCTGATTATTATCTCTATCCTGAATTAACAATATTACTTTCTTCACTAGGCAATTTGAAATTATAAAACCACCCTTTCGATATTCTTTTATAAGTCTGTCTTTACAGTGACTATTTTGTGATATTTTTAGTGCAAACCTCAGTTATAAAGCAACAGTATTTCATGCATGATACTGAATGTGTGAGCCATACCATCTATTCTTGGTGGGTTAGCTTTTCTATTAACTGTTCTTGTTCTCATTAATACCAACATGCCAAATTAAATTATTTTTGAGATTGGCCTGTTTTGCAAGTTCACTTAATTTCCAAAATGTGTTTGTGTTCGTATATTCAGTGAAATACCCACTGACATTTAATATAAATAATACTAATTAATATTCTTACAAATATTTTATATTACTTTCCTGCTACGGAAACTTGCATAATACTGATGTATAAATATTTTTATTATTCATTTGCCTTATAATGAAATATTACTTAATTCAAATTTACATCCGAATTGCTTTTAGATACTGAATTTTCCCGTGGTTTTCTTATGGCTTCTGTAATACCTTGTATTTCATGGATTAATTTCTCTTCTCATAGTTCAAATTCACTGTTAAGATTGTTCTAACTTTTTTATCTCCACATTGTCATTTACCAATAAATCAAACCTATTTATGTTACCCTTTTTCATATCTAGTAATAAATTCAAAATTAAGCTTCTGTCCTCCCTTGGGGCAGTGGCCCCTATATATCATGATTGGTAAATCAAAGGCCCGCCTCCCAATTCCTTTTTAGATTTATATTTTGTTTTGCCTAAATATTGGTATCGCAAGTATTTGCAAAAAAATCGCCCTGTTCCATATGTAGAAATAGTTTCTGCATGAGTAACACACTTTCATGGTGTAATTTTTAATTTAGAACTAATAAATAGTTACTAATTAATAAGATTGCTGGCAATTTCTTAATTTTACTGGTTGATAATTGCGCATCAATTTAAAAATGAACTTTCAGAAATACTCCGCTTTGGACAGCCATTTTTGATGTACCCTCTGATATTGAATATAAATATATAAAAATGATTAATATTTTCCTAATATTTGATATTACCTTCTTCCTTGGGCACGCCATGGAAACTCGCTTAATACAGATCTATGAATATTTTTATTGATTTTCCCTCTAACCACATGCTATTTAATTCAATTTTAATTTTTTTTTAATGATTTCCGACACATGCTACTTTACCTGTTATATGAGGACGGGCAATTATACAGAATTGCTATTTCTGGAAGTTTTGTTTATTAAAAATTATTTTGAATTGATAACAAGTGGCTATAAATTACACAACGCGACAATGAAATTGCGCGGAACAAAAATGTGTGATTGTTACGTAGTTCAGTGCCCTGATAATTTTGAAAACCATTTTTAGCTATCACCTTAACTTTCTTCTGGAAACGCAATTATATCTGCGCTCGGCTACTAGTTACCGCGGCATTTTATGACTTTATTCTTTTAGAAATATTATTGCCTGGGCAAAAAGGATACGAATTGTATTTTGAATCAAAGTAGATGTGGGTGTTGGTCACCGCAGAAATGTTTGAAAACGTTGGTTGCGTGGAGCCCACCAGTCTATGCCATTTGCCTTCCCACAGTTGTGGAGGGACCCTAGGGGCCATATTACAGATTGCTACTTTAGTTTAATCAAAGTTACAGGAAGCTCTAAATCAAAAGTTTCTTATCCAAATTTGAAATTGCAATTCGTCGAGTTCCGATTCTCCCCCAGGGACAAACCAATCACGAGGATCAAGATTTTGATTTCACGTCATCTGCAGCACGGCTACAACCACAGCCATTGTCACCGGCAGAATTGAACGATCTTCAATACAATGTAAATTTTTCAAAGAAGCAAGCAGAATTTCTTCGGTCTCATCTTCAAGAAATGAATGTTACTACCGAATACTATTATTGCATTCCGAAAAAGACCCCTCGATCTTTGAGAAGGCACATTGTGAAATGAAATATTTCACTTCAAAGCAAATGGCGCTGAGAAAAATTTTGAAAATTTGTTTCGAATGTAATTGATAGTTTCTTCGTGGAAATGAGTTGAATATGGTGCATTTGTTGACTTTCATACTGGTTGATTGTTTACCCATCGATAAGTACTCGTAATTGCATCTCATGTTTGAAACGCGCGAAAAATTAATGGATAGATTCAATGCGCTTGCATTGTCGGCATTAGAGTTGCCCATTGGAATAGGGGCACATTTTACACAAACAATTTCTGAATGTTGTTTTTTGTGGAATAATGACCCTTCTATTTTTTAACCAGGATCTTAGATTGCCGAGAATTGATATTGTCAGATCAAGTAGTAATTGAGGCAAATCAATTAATTGAAAAATATCCTAAATATATTTCAAATCAATGACTGGTTACATTTTTTATGTAATAAGAAGAAAGCAAACTTTTCTGGAAGATAATTTGCTTCTCAGTTCAGATCTAACTTCAGAATGTATCGGCCTCAGTTTTCATGTGATGTTCGTTTTTGTAAATTGATGTCTCCTTATGTAATTTTTGTATCTGGCAAAACGGCACGCTCTAATAACATATTAAAAACTGCAACGACATAGGAGTTTAAAACAATGAAGAAACCCCTTAAAATATTTCCTTTCTGATTTGTTGCAATACTTTGCCTTAGGAACACGTCTTCTTAATGTCAGGCAGAAATTGGACATTGGGTCACACCAATTGCCTTGGTAAATCTTTTTAATTTCAGAAAGTCCTGGTGGAACTGTTCGTCGCTAACGGCACGGAGCTTATCTGGAAGGAAGTGCAAATGATCATTCAGGAACTGACGATGATATGTAATAACCCATACGGTGATATGATCCCAATTGTTCATGTAGAATATCGCGATAGTTGGTGGTCTAAAATGTTTGTACAGACATTTGTGAAAAAACAGCCTCTTTTCAACATCACAAATTTTCAAATTTGCAGTCCCACAAATGTTCCTTCCATTATTTTTGCGTCACTGATCCTTGGGAAAGTCTCTCGCAAATACATGAACAACGTGATGTTTTGCCCCATCGGTTTCACAAAGCTTTTTAATGTGCAATGGAAGCAGAAATACATTTTTGGGGTCAAGAGAAGTGATATTTCTCTGTCCATGCAGTAGTTCCATCCGAGTAGGCCATTTTTTTCCCCACAATAGTGATTTTTCCTGTCGTGGCCGTCCCATTCACATAGGCAGCATCCGCGCTTTGTGAACCCGAGCTCCATGCTCAGCAGAATTGCAATTATCTTGAGATCTGCATATATTCCATTTGCATTTTTCATATTTTATAGTGTGAGCAGTAGTGTAAAGTTATCATATGTTTCCTTCAGGTTAAATGAATGAACAATTTAACAGAATGAAATTTGTTTCCACTGCAAAGTACTGCTTTCGGACGTATTGTGCTGGAATATATGAACAAGCCCCTTTCCGTTGCATTGAAATCATGGCCAAGTGGCTTCATAATGTACTCGATATCACTACAGAAAACTATGTTGCTCTTTGCAGAGAAATACGCTGGTTGTGAAAATTTCAACCCCCAGAAGGATTGGTCGGAATCACCCAAAAATCAGTGGATGTGTAAAATTGTGTATCCATAAGAAGTTATTAAATTTGCAGAGGTTGTGTGCTCTTAGCAGCGCCCTCTTTTGTGTCAAGTTAGTGTTACGCCAGAACTAGTCGACGAGGAGCCGTCAAACAACGTGCGAGCCGGTGCCAGAATGCCTCGGCGACGCCAAAGAGCGCACCATCAGCTGAGTGAGTTCGAGCGGAGCGCTCTGGTCGGCCTTCGGGAAGGGGCTTTACCATGCTGTGAAAGTGCGGCTCGAACGAGGCGCGCTGCTAAGACGATGATGCGTGTGTGGAACTAGAGGATAGGAGGGTCGTGCACCGACGAGCGGGTACAGGACCAAAAATGAGACCACAGCGAGAGATGACCGCATGGCCGTAACCGACAGAACGACCGTCGGGCACAGTGTTAGTTCGACTTTAGAGTACTGCAAAGGGTGTGGTCAAGTCTGCGTCGACTGGTGGCACTTATACCACTGCGTCGAATGTTTTGTGTAGCGGTCATCTGTGATAGGAAGATGCTCTCTTTGTATGGCTTTGTTCATCTCCCTAAGGTCGACGCTAATCCTCGGTCTGCTATCCTTCTTGAAGGTGACGACCATTGGAGAACACCATTCAGAAGGCTCGTGGACAGGTGAAATTATTTCGTCCTTCAGCATCTTCTGTAAAATTTTTTCGACCTGATCGATGAGGGCAATGGCGATCCGTTTAGAAGTCGCCTCGTCCAGTTTTGCATCGAGTTTCATCTTTGATTTGCACTTCCCAGGGATTTTCTCGATATCATCAAATAACTCGGGAAATTTCGACTTAACATCATCCAGTGAAATAGTGCGATCGTTGATGACCGCGTCGATCATCTTCACCAACCTTAGTTTAACTGCTTCGTATTTCCCCATAGCGGGTGATAAAGGTTATGGAGGTAGTGGATATCTCCATGTAGGGTCCTGTACTTGTAGGTTAACGTGGCCTGCGCAATTCCTTGCACTTTCAACTCTTTTTTATCTGGACCTGTTACCTTCCCTGCAGGATTATTCCATGTTCTGTCTACGGCATACTTTAATGAGAGGGCTGTGACGTTACTACCTGTGTCGATTTTGAACCGGATATTCTTCCCCTTAACCTGTGTCGTCGCCATCCATTCGTCGTAGGATTCTCGCTGTCGTCAATAGAATCAATGAGTAGCACGACTAGCTCTAGTTTATCTTCGGTCATCGTGCACACATTTTTCTTGGATGTGCAGTTATTAGAAAAATGGCCTTTATTTTAACATTTGTAACAAAAAGCTTCTTTGGCCGGTCATGATTTGTGCTTGTGCTATTAACGGCCACATTATTGGCAGTTTTTCGTCTGCCTGGAATTGAGATTAAGTCACGTATCAGATTTTTGTTTTGCTTATCAACATATTAATTCTCACTACCTGTGAATTTAGTATTAGTGCTGTTTCTTTTATGTGTTACGATTCGATTTACAGTAGGTTGTTGAAGACTTTCGACTTGCTTTCTAACCTCCTCAGATTGTGTTATAATCTTTACGGCTTTATCGAGGGTTAGAGTGTCGTCTAATTGCATTCGCTCCTCAGTTGTTTTGTCTGTAACAACGACCACAATTCTGTCGCGAATACACTCATCCTTCAAATTACCATAGTTGCAATTTCGGGCGAGGTTATGTAACGCCGAAATGAAATCATAAGCCGATTACCTTGGATTTTGGACACGTGTATGAAAGTGGGTCCTTTCATAAATTACGTTAATATTTTGTGCGAAATGGTTGTCAAATTTCTGTATTACAGTTTCGAACTGCTTCTCTTCATCATTCGTCAGACGTCAGTCATAACGTTCGTCATTAACATAACCTGGTCAGCCTTTTCTCCCATCAGATAGATTAACGTATTTACCTGTTTACCTTGAGACCGCCTTCAATTTTGAAGCCATTCGAAACCTCTAGAACCTATTCTTCCACTTCGGCCATTCTTCAGGAGCCTTGAAAGCGAACTGATCCGGTGCTGCGATGATGTATGAAGACGTCGCCGCCACCGATACCATTTGCGGGTTAGTGTCCCCACTTGTGTCATTTTCGCGTTCTAGTTGCTTCTACTGGTAAATTCACATTTTTAACGCTGCCACCATATAAAAATAACGACAAACGATACGAAATGGCGTTTATTTAACGAACTTTTGAATACACAGCTTGAGTAAGAGACAATCATAACACCTTCGTTACCGCGTGTCCACCGTCTGTGTATCGAGCTGCCTGAAGTCAGGCCGTCACGGTTGTTTGTGACGCGCTCGCAAGCTTTGTCTATCGTACAGTTCTGATTATCATTAGTTTTTTAAAAATTACATTAAATTGATATCTCTATGGAAATATGCTTACAATAATTTGAGACCAAACATATTCGTCGATATAAAAATATATATTTAATAAACTGATCAAAAATGTTTTATGCATTCTAATATCCTACACAACAATTAAGCAACGCCTAGAGAATGTTGATAAAATGTGCACTAAACTAAAATTAATATCACCATTAAAATCACCAATCTTATTATTTATTTATTTAAAGTATGCATTAGTTAAGCAAACACTAATGTAAATTATAGCCTTTTTTTCAATACTTATAGTATCAATTTGAGTAGGAATGAATCTAAGTTAAAAATTCATCATGAACATTTTAGGGGGGAATATATTTTACACTACTTCAGTGGCCTTTCAAGTATAATAATTTGGTGAACACATATCTAATGGGTTTTCCTCTTAGCTTTTCAGTAATGTTTTTACAGTTGTGATGAAGCCGGATTGTGAAGGTTTGATGGAAAAGCCTCAAGCGGCTAGAAAGTAAATAAGGTAGCTGAGAATCATCACACCACACATAACTCTCCGCAATCATTCTCTTCGTATCAAGACTATCCATTTCTTGGTCAAGTCTTTGTCGTTCAGAGGAATCCTAAAAAGATAAAAAACATGGTTACGAACACCAGTTTTGGGTCCAAATTCAATAAAGCGAATTAGAAAATACTTACAATAAATATATTTCGATAGTTTTGCTGTTTCGATTGGTGCGATTGTACCCCGAACAAGAGGACGTCATTTTGATGTCGGAAATCCATAAACCCTGCGCCAATATACACCGAAAACGTACTTTTTAACAAGAATACGAAAACCATCAAATGACTTTTTTGACCCCAGAAAACATGGCGGCCAGTAGTGAAAAAAGCTTCAAACAGGAGCGCTGCATCTGTACACATTTCCTCTTTATGCATAATTCAAGCTCGTTGATTTGTGGTACAGTGATGGTCGCGTACGTGATGGCCGCTATCTGCCAGCATACATTGTTCTGCGCCGTAACGGACAAACGCCAAGTGTGATGGTTTGGGGCGCCATTGGCTACAATGTCCCACCTCGTATTGAGGGCAATGTGACCTGTAAGTATATTGGGGGATTGTAGCACCCGAGGTACTGCCCCTCCTGCAAGCAGTGCCACATGCTGTAATTCAGCAGGAGAATGCCTGACCGAATGTGGCGAGGAATGTGCAGGTTTTCTGCGAAAACGACGAATACAACTGGAGTCAAAAGGGGAAGGGTGATTAAAAAACAAAAATAATACTAGGAGGAGAAGAAAGGGGAAGGCGTGTGCAACGGAATAAGCATAAATGAAATAAATGTTTTACAACAAAATTCGAAAACAAAGTACAGTACTCAATCGAAAGCTATAAGTTTTTAGCATAGACTGCGAGTTCATTAATTAGTGAACTCACACCGCACATCAGGGTTTCCACTTTATCACCTCCCCATCTAACTACTCCACACGAAAGTTTGGAAGTGGAAATGGAGAAAACAATCGATTATTCAAAATTACTTTCATTAATTATAGCGCTTCCACGATTTGAATTATCTTGCAACGACTTCCTTAACACCTATCTCACCACACCAATGAAAGCTTTCAAGAAGAGTCCAAAAACAGAAATAGATTACACACATCGATTGGAAAAACGGTGTTGATAGAGATGTGAACACGAATAATGATGGTGGGAAAAGCAAGAAAACAACTCATCTTCCGAGCCATTCGTTTTTAATGTTGAAGATTAACACATAGACAAAGTAAATACAAATTTGCAGCATGTTTTATCGCAACCGCCCAGAAGCAGCGGTTCTGCTTTCAATTCCACAGACCAAACGTGGACGCACAGATTTTTTGGTTCGGCCGTACAAATCATTTTGAATTTTGAGTAAGTAGGGATGCTGACTTTATCGCCCCCATTTATGAAACCTTATTTCGGAGGGTTGTGAAGCACCAAAAATAATGTTTTGGCGTCACTTAGGTGCCCAAAATTACGGCGGAAGAATTTTTTGAGTTTTGAAAAATTGGGGTGGTTTTGATGTTTTGTTTTCTTATGTAAGAGTGATTTTTTAAATTTTGAAAGGTGGCCCACCAGAGCCCATAGTTCAATTGTATCGACCGTGCAAAGAAATTTAATTTTGAATAAGTGGAAGTGCTAGTTTTACCAGCCCCAATTTGATATCTTAATTTCAGGGTGTTGGGAACCCAAAATTATGGCGGACAATATTTCAGATCTTTGAAAGTGAGGGTGCTAGCTTTACAGATGTGAAAAACAATGTACTTTTCAAATGCTGGTTCCCCATTTTAAATCGGCCATTTTAAAATTTTAAAATCTGATATCTGATTTGTATTTAGCCACCCTAAAAACTTTTAAGAATACATTGTCATGAATAATGGACGATTAGAACAATGTATGGTAAAATATCATAAATATAGAAAAAAATGGTACTTTAAGCCATTTTTAACAATGAATAGTTCATTCAAAAAGTATATATTAGTCCAAGGGTTGTTCAATATTAATGTGGAAAAAACAAAAAATACAGGCATTTCTAATGCATCGGTTACATTCTAGAAGACCAAATGTCAAAAAAGTACCAAAAATGCCATGTTTGAGCGATTGGTGTGCCCTCTAGGATGAAGATAAAAATCGTTGTTTACAGAAAATATTTTTTCATAAAAAAGTTCAATTAAAACAGCCAGTGGGTGAAATTACTCAGTTTTCGACCCAACCTAATATATATTATAGCGCCCCGTCCATATTTGAGCTGCCGTGGGCGACTTTCGCACTGGATTGCGTGTTTGAAAACCGCGCGACTAGAGAAAACGTTAAGGCCCATTCACAATACAAACGTAGACATAAGCATAACACAAAGACATAAGTAAGACTGAAGTATTCACAATGCTTAACATAATGTTAGCAAAATAAGAGTTTCTATGGCTGTGAGACATTCTAGTTTACTATTGGTTGAATGCGAGAATCAACAATGTTAATGACCTATGCGTTCGATTTAAACTAATGCGAGAGACTCACTTGTATTTTACTCTCTCCGTGTCTTGTTGTATTATACTATATTCCTATGTTACCGACCATGATTTTTGGACTCTCTTCTTCATTTAAGGTACCCTAGAATACGTTTTGGACTTCTCAATCAGGTATACGACGAATTTTAGCTTCCTCTTTTGGACCATTCTTTGTATACACGGCAACCTAACTTGCGAAATTGACGAAGTCTAATTACGACCCTACCATGAATGTAAATAGTGATATCGCGGCACAATTTGTACTATTGCAAGCCAGTGTTGCTTGATGCAGTTCACCAAAGAAAGAAGCGGCAGAAGAGGCGATGGTGGATTCACCCCTTGAACCAGAGGAGACTCCAGCAGGGGGATTTATATAACCTCCTGTGTGAAATACGAGGATCCACATCAATGTTTTTATACTCAAGAATGTCACCGGAACAGTTTGATGTTTTATTAAATTTTTCTTTAAAAAACAGTATTCGGACACCGCTGCCAACGTCCTTATGACTGGCTGTTAGACTGAGCTTTCCACATCTTCTTTGACTTGGAACTATAGAATTGGTAAGAGTATGTGTTGTATCTTAATTAAACAACCCGTGCTTTGTGGGAAGCTCTTCATGAACAGTATGTTATAGTTCCTACACAAGAGGACTATCAAAGAACGGCACATGAATTCAGAGATTTGTGGGACATGCCCAATTACGTTGGTGCCGTTGATGGTAAACATCATTCAGTGTCCTCACAACTCGGGTTCACAGTGTTTTAATTATAAAAAGGATTTTAGTATAGTACTAATGGCAGTGTGCGATGCAAACTGTTTGTTCACACATGTGAACAAAGGTGATTTTGGAGCAGAAAGTGATGGGGGAATATTTAAATGGTCTGAAATCGGACAGAGACTTGACAGTGGTATGCTACCTTTGCCACTTCTTACCCCACTTCCAGATTCTGAAGTAGTGGTGCCACATTACCTGCTTGGAGATGAAGCTTTTCTGTTGAAGAAAAACTTAATGAGACCATTTTAAAGAACCAGTTTGAGTAATACTGAACATAGAGTTTTCAATCATCGCCTTGCACGAGCAAGAAGAATAATTCAAGATGAATTTGACATTATGGTGTCTCGGTGCAGAATATTTCATCGTGTGATAAATGCCATGTCGGAGAATGTTGACACTGAGAAGGCAACGGTGTGCTTGCAAAATTATTTAAAACCGACAGAAAAACATGCTGTGTAAAAATATTATTGCCCAGTATCATATAGTGACAGAGAATGTAAAGTACTTATTCAGAACGGTGATTGGAGGAGGAACATACCTGAAGGATGTGGTGAGCTCCAAACTTTGCTTCCGCAGTTAAGACTTGGGGCTCGAAATGCTACACTTGAAGTCGCGTGAGAACACACTTTAAGTGCGTGAGGCATTAAGTAAATTCTTTGTTTCACCAGAAGGTTGTATTGAAATTCAGGAGTACAACATGAGGAGGTTGGGTGCACTGTAAACAGAAACTAATCTACAGAAGCAAAATAAAACGTACTGCTGGAACGCTCTGAAGAAGGCCACAATACGCTGGCCGAAACGTTAGCCACTATGTCAGTGACGCGGCTCGTCCCGGATAGACGACTACGATCTCTCCATACTATTGTTTTTTCACTAATATTTCTGTAAATTTATTTGTGGCATTTGCCATTAAACGTAACTGCTTACTGACAACCACACCCTCACTGGTCCTTCGGCACCATTATATTTCATGCCCTGAACTGGAGGACGCTCTGCTTCCTCCTCCACTTTATGCTCCTCAAAATGTCACTGACGGTGCTTCGGAAGACACCGTCAAAACTAGCTGGGGACATGACCACCTCGATACCAGACAGATCCACTGGTGACATACCGACGATCGAGGTACTTGGAGTTACAGTGCTCGGATCCTCCGATGGAATATTGCTGTAAGTCTTCCTGGGTCGTATATGGTCATCCAGGAATGCCATACGAGTATACAACATGAAGGGCCAGACCACATTCTTTCTACATTCTGCACCACTCTTCGCACAGTTTCAAGAAACTTCTTCTCTCGGGAATACCTCTCCCGGAGAGATTTAAATTTGGTCTGGTAAGGCGAGACAAAAAAATGTTAGTTCAAAATATTTCCTACATACCATCTCATGATCAAATCACTTAATAATTATTGCATGTTATTAATAGTGATTCATAACCCCATACTAAATACTTTCATCGCTGCAATTTTGTTTAGGGAGATTTCTTGCAATTGCATTCTCATACCCTTCAAAATTTTAAGGAATAATGCAAAACATACCACCACTCAGTGGCAAGAATTTAACAGGAATGAATTTCAAAATTATTTTTTTTCAATATTTTATTTTAATAATGATTTTATATAAAAAACTGTATACATATATTTTTACGTATGTAATTGTTCAAAACAAATAACTTTTTATTTAGGGTTAAATTTTCAAAATTATTTTTATGGAAAAATGGCTTTGTTTCACAGAAGAGTACTTTATTGTGGAATTTTGCAAGAAGGTCTGATTTGAGCTTTATGCAATTGGTATTTTTAAATATTTGAGGTACAACATTATCGAATAAAAACTATACATTTTATACCGCATTGATTATTTCATTATTTTATGTTTCAAAAATGTATATAACTCGTATGTACTTTCTTTTATCATATAAAATATAATGTTTTTGCACAATGCTGCATAAAACTTCGTCAAATGTATCCATTTTTTAAAATAATATAAAACTGAACTATGACTTATACAATATTATAATAAAAATAAACACTAAACGCTACTATGAATACAAAATTAAACTATTATCAGATAGTAAACAAAAAAACGAAAAATAACCCAACACGCAGCACGTAAACAGAACGATTACAACCAAACCACAGCCTTTTGCAAATAGTTTGCAATAGTTATAGCTCTTGAGTTAAATTCTTACGTCTTGTGCTTATGCCAACGTATTGTGAGTCCGCTTGTGGACATAGTTCTAACTTTTATGTTATCTCCATGCATATGCTTATTTGCATTGTGATTGGGTCTTTATTCACTAAGACCACGGAGCTCTGATAATTTCGTGTCAGGAAGGGGCGGTAGGAGGCTGTAGTGAAAGACGGTTAGAAGTACGCAAGATGGCGAAGTGTTTGGAAATGGTAACGAGAGAGCGCACGAAACATGGTTTGCTGGGTCTGTAAAACTTTAAAAATGGAACCCCGGTGTTAGTGGCGCAACCAAGAAAATTGCCTCTGAAGGTTGGACTGTGGATGGAGACGAGCGGATCTTGCAAATGATTGGAGGGCGAGCCCGAAGCTATGGGCGGGCGGTGCAGCTAGCCGCGAAGGCGTTATCGGGCCAGCGAACGGAGTCATTGACTTCCCTTCGAAACAGTTTTCGGGCTTTGACACCGCCGCTGGCGATAGCCCGCCAGATGTCGGACGCTTTTCGCGCCGGTCTTTGGAGCAGACTTCTGTGTCAGCGGATGACGCCGCCATCCGGGCTGTCGTTACGATGAAGGTAATCACTCCACGCTTTTACGATAAGTACCCGAAGGAGAATTTATTTTGTTATCGCGTTGCCCGAATCATTTAAGTGGGGCGCAACTGAATTGTTGAAAAGACGAGACTTCGCTGAGCATTTTGTGGATATTAGGCATCGTTAGGAAATATGAGGGCTAGGTTATGAATGACGTTTTGTAGTGACTTTTATTTTTTATTTATGAAAATTGTTTTTGAATTGGGGGATTTATGCAAAGGGAGGAGAATTAAAGAAACAGAACTTTATTATTTCAATGTATACGTAAGTTGTGGGTAAGTGAAGAGCCAGGGATTATTAATGAAACATTGTACGGGTTTGAATTAATACCATACAGTTCGGAGATTCAATGTTCATATCAGACCGCACTAAATATGTGTGATTTGCGTTTGTGAAGTTGTTTCCGATAATTCATGGTGGTTGTAGATTGTATTACTCGCGCAAGTTTTCTTGATACACGAGTTCCCTAGTCCTTCCCAGCGCTGAAGAGTACGGACCGTTGAAATAGTAAGGTTGAACTCGGAACAGCAAATTTATCAATGCTGCCAACAACCGCATCGTACCTTCAAAACAATCGTACTAGTATTTTTCGTGGCACGTTTTGGGGCGTTAAATTTATGCCCACAGTTAGTACGCCCTTTTAAGCCGTGACGTAACTAGAGCGCTTCTCTCCCCGCATCCCCCGCTGCAGAATATCAAGAAAACTTGCGCGTGTAGTTGTTATTAAGGTATTTTGTAATTAATGTGTTTCATTATTTTGGAGGGGGCATCGTGAAACGCTGTGTTGAATCTTTGAATTAATTTATGTGAAACAGGTAATTTTCTGGTTTCAAGTGAATTTGGTTTCCTGATCATAAGTCATGACTTCGTAATTTTTCACATGTCTTGTTTTTCGGTTCTACTTCATTATAAGTTATTCAGATTCACCTTCTGTTGGATAAATGAGAAGAGAGGTGCTTTAGGAGATTAATATTTGAAGTGTTGCAACATAACCAGTGTTGACTGGAGGTTGATTTCATGTCATGTGAATGAATTGTAAATTCAATTCTCTGTATGAAATATGCAGTGAAACAAAAGAATGTCATGAGCACATTTTTTCCATTTTCATGATAGTCAATGTATTTATAAGCAGAAATAGATTAAAACCAATATAATTTCAGGAATAAAAAATGATTTCATGTGCCTTCATGATGAATTACATGGCGAGATATTGAAGGTTTCTATTGTTATTTTCTTGAATAGTGAAAGTAGGAATTTGCCAAGAGATGTAAATAATAACGGATCAAGCTGGATTACATGTCATGCAAAAACTATAGAAGCATCTGAAATGTTATATCCAGTGTTGTCAGGATTATATAGTTGTTAATGATGTTTGGAATCATTGTACATTTTATAAAACATTATCTTGGTGTTTTTGTTGTTTTTGGGGGTCCCAAGAATACTTATTCGTTCTTCGCATGAAGATGATACGATGAATGTGACATTGGTTCTTACATGAGGTCGTGTGAGTGATAGACACCCGTGTATACTACAACTACTTATAAAATGTTATTGTTTGTTATCCAAAAAGGATTTGCATTTCTTTTCTTTGGAAGGACGTGGGACAACACAGACAAGAATTTCACCCTTCTTTCACCCAATTAGTCCCCGATTTACTATTTTAGGAAACCAACAAATAAATTTTGCATTATTTAGTCGACGAACCACGGACGGAGCGACCCGTGCCGCCCACGCCGACCCGTCGATGTGGGTCGGTCCACGTCCTGACCGAGGGATGCAGGAAGGGCTCTCAAGTATTCCCTTCACAAATCATCTTGATCTTCCCGATCGTTCGTTCTCGTTCTTTTATAACATTCTGTCTCTTTTCTTCTACCCCTTATATTGCCCTCCCCCGTATGCAGAACGCCCACCCATGTGTTTGCCGTGCATGGCGTCCATTGTGAGAGGGAAGGTGTGTCCTGGCAGTTGAGGGACCTGCTTGTTTCCCACTTGTTTGTGCTACTTTCTGCCTTGCACGTAGGGATACGTTGTTTATGTACTTTAGGGAACATTCCTTGTGTGTAGGTTTCCAACACACTTGCTTTGGCCTCGGACTCTTCTAGACGGGCAGCCGGAAGCTAACTCACTCCCGATAAATTGGCTCGGACTATGTCTTGAACTGAACTCAGAGTGTGCGGGGGGATCCACGGCGAAGCAGCGCTGTGAGATCTTCCCTCTATATCTTCGTGTCAACCCTGGCACCCTAGTGGAGGGTCCCCTTGTTAGACTCCGTGGTGGGTGGAGAGCATAGAGACGAATCCGCTTCAATTCTGTGGAGCATAAAACAATCCCCTTGCCCTCTTCCGGATGGAAGAGACGATGTTTATAGAAAAAACAGTGGATTTGAATAGTTTCTTCCTCACGGAAGAATATAAACCAAGGTAGCCACGTTTCTTTTGATGGCGTGCACGGAAGAAGGAAAAATATTTAAAAATACTAGTGCGAATCGTCCCGCGCGGGCCATTGAAGACAGTTTCGGTAAACTCCAAGCGGTGGTACGTCAGAGAAATGGTACTATTGTTTTCGAAGAACGCACCGATGAGCAAATCGAAAAAATCTCGAAAACAAAGCAGATTGTCGGCCTCCAGGTAGAAGTGACCACTCACGCTACCCTTAATCTATGAAAGGGAGTGGTGAATCACAATGACTGCGACCGAAAGTAAGGAGGAACTTCTGTCTTTCTTTCAGAGACAGGGCGTAACGGAGGTGTTTAGGATAGAGGAAGGAGAATGGGAGAGAGATCCCTACTTCCACTCTGATCCTGACATTTAATCACCCCTCTCTGCTACAGAGGACTGTGTGGTTTTTATAATCTACACGTGCGGCATTATGTGCCGAACCCCCTGCGTTACTTCAAGTGTCAGAGGTTCGGCCAAACCCTACAGCGGTGCGTGGCTGTAAGCCCTGTTTACTCAGAGTGCGGCAACTTCACGCACGATACGGATCCCTGTGCCTCCCCACTTAGCTGTGTTAACTGCGAAGGAGACCATGCGGCAAACTCGAACAGGTGCCCTACGTATCTGAGGGAGAGAGAGATCCAAGAGTTCAGAAATAACAGAGAAGGTAACCTTTCCCGATGCGAAACACCGATACTTCGTGAAGAGCCCTGTAGATCTCGGGCGTTCATTATCTAGTACTCTGGCCAAGATGGCAAAAGCAACAGCGAGTTGTCGGACTTCTTGTACTCGGTTGCTCATTTATGTTGCCAGGTGTCTCCAGTAGATTTCTCTGAGACGTCGCCTCTGCATGGCGGGAAGATAATTCCATCCAAATATAAGTTGTCGGAGAAAACCGCACAGGCGAAGTCGGACTTAGAATCCACTTCTCAACACCGCATGAAGGCCGATGTCACTCGGCCTTCTGGCTCAGGCAAACTTAAAAAAGATCGTTACTTCAAACTCCAAGCTCTGAGCGATCTCTTAGCCCGTCGAGCAGTGCTCGGAAGGAATCTGCCTCGGAAGATACTTCAGCTGGGGTGGAAAGTCGCCCCTTCGGGCAACAGAGGCATAAATGGAGAAAGGGGAAGAAAAAATCCCTTTAGAAGTAAGTAACAACCTCCAAACGTTATGGATCCCCTCTCGTGGAACCTGAATGGATTTCGCACCCGTATAGATGAATTAAAGCTGCCATGTTTCTGCATGGATCTGTTGTCATCTGCCTGCAGGAAACATCATCTTCCTGAGAATTCCCTCTCTTCGTGATTTCGCTGCTACAGGCAAGACATATATGATGCCCTCCGGGCACATGGCGGAGTCGTTACATTAGTCACAGACTTCCTGCTGTCAAGGGAACACACGTACGAACCACACTTCAGACATCTTGCTTTCGTGTGAACTTCCGAACTATATCAATAACTATTTACAACGTCTATATCTCGCCGGGCCAAGTCGTGTCGCAAGACAAAACTAACAAAAAAGATATGTTATCTCAGTTGTGCGACCCTTTTTTGTATTGTGGGAGTCTTTAATGGCCACAATATCGCATGGAGTAGCACTAGGACCTGCTCGAGAGGCAATATACTTGAAAATATTATTGGCAACCAGAACTTAATTCTTCTGAATACTGGCGAAAGCACATTTCTCCATTGCTTCAAACAGTTTCTCGTCCATCGATCTGGCTCCCTGTAAATCATCTGTCCCTACCATCATTGAGTGGACTGTCCTTGGCGACCAACATGGCAGTAACCACTTCCCCTTTCTGGTCAATTTCGATATTTCCGACCCAAACGTTGCTCGTCCCCCTCGCTGAGTGAGAAACCATCGAGCTGAGTGGGAAACGTTCGAGAAAGAAATACGGATATCGGAAACCTATCCCCAAACGATATTGATGCTATGGTTGCTCAATATACTGATGCTGTTCTCCATTGCCGGCCTCATTTGCCATCCCGAAGTCATCGGGTCACCCACGAGATCCTCCCGTGCCATGGTGGAATGCCGACTGCCGCCGCGTTGCGGAATCGGAAACGGGTATTGGCAAAGATTAGTAGGTTCGCAACCATGGATAATCTGATCAATTATAAAAGATCACGAGCGAGAGCGAGATTGACTATACGGGAAACTAAGATTGCCTCCTGAGGAGCCTATATTTCATCACTCTCTTGCCGTACACCCCCTAAAGTAGTGTGCAGAAAAGTTCGACAGATCGCTGGAAGACTTTCTCCGACATCTGTCTCATGGCTTCTGGTAATTGGAAATCTTATCAACTCACTACTCTCCTAGCTTTCTAAAAAACAAAAGAAGAATGGAGAACTGCAGACTAGATTTCTCGAGTCGCGCTGAAGAAGATTACGTGGATGAATTTTCCTGTGCCCTCGCTTGTGTCCTCGATTCTGCTCCAGCATCAGACCTGACACATAATCAAATACTTAAACACCTACCGGGAAATGCTCTGCTGATTTGGGATAAACATTCCTTACCAAGCGTTTGGCGTGAATACATTGTTATTCCAATCCCTAAAGAAGGAAAGGACAGTTCCATCCTTTCAAGTTACCGCCCAATCTCGTTCCAAAGATGTGTGTGCAAGCTTTTAGAACAAATAGTAAACAAACGTCTGGTCGGTCTCCTGGGGAAAAGGATTATTTACACCTTTTCAGTGTGGGTTCAGGAAGCACAGGTCAACCATAGACCACTTAGTCTCCCTTGCCACTCAGATCTCTACTTCTTTCGTGCTACAACACCCGGTAGCAATTTTTTTGACGTAGAGAAAGCGTATGGCACCACCTGGAGGTACGGCATTCTTCGCACCTTGATTTCTTGGGGCCTTAGGAGAAGTTTTTCTTCGTTTCTAGTAGATTTTCTTTCGTCAAGATCTTTCTGTGTTCGCCTTGAGGACAAGTTATCCTCAAGTCACCTGTTAGAAAACTCTGTTCCCCAGGGATGAATTCTGAGTGTCACTCTGTCATTTTTATCAATACTATCGCATCAATAATTCGAGAGCCTGTGAAGACATCGCTCTTCATTGACGACTTTGGTATATTCTGCTTCTCGAAAAGCATGCATGATATTGAGAGGCAGTTACAGCTCTTCCTCAACAAATTGCAAGAATGCATATGCATTGCATAATCATCTTGATCTTTTGGGGGGTCATCAACTTCCCTTCGTCGAATCGGCCACTTTCCTTGGCATGACATTCGACAAGAGTTTAACATGGTGGAAACACATTCACAACTTGAAGAGACTCTGTGTATCTCCATTGAAACGTCTTCGCACCCTTACTGGTAGATCATGGGGCGCACACATAGTATGTCTTTTGTGCCTATATAGGACTATCATTCATCCTATCTATGGGTGTATTGTATATGGCTCAGCGTCTCCATCGACCCTCCGCTCATTGAATACCAAACACAATGCCAGTACACGGATCAGTTCAGGCGCCTACCACACGAGTCGCATTGAATGCCTCTTGGCCAAAGCTGAGCCGAAGGCAAGATATTGTAATCGGCTCTTACGGTGCTAAAGTATCAGCCATAAATATGAATTCGCGCCAAGCAGTTCTTCTCCTAAGTCACAGGACATCGCACGAAATCAGACCGTCTTTACCATATCCTCCGGGTATGTCTCTATACGCTCTTGCAGAAACTCGAGATAAAACTCCCCATCCCTGTGAAATCCCCCGAAATCTTGTTCCCCCTTGGAATATTTCCGGCCAAAAATAGACCTGAGAGTATCACACTTCCGCAAATCCTCAACTCCCCCAGTATCTTTCTGGCGGAACTCCAGGAGACGAAATCCATGTATCTCGCAATACCTCCATATACGCGGATGGTTCCTCCCAAAATGGTAATGTAGGGTGTGCATTCCACTGCAACAGGGCCATGCGAACCCTTCGACTAGACTCTTCGTGCAACGCTTATACTGTAGAAAATGTGCGCTCTTGGAGGCGGACGGTTTTTCGGTGTACGTGTCAAAGGACAAGATGTTTCATGGCCTCCCCACGAGTCTTGGGGCAGCTGACGATCAACATTGGAGGATAGGCTATGTTAAAAAGAACTTATATGCCATTTGCAATTCCTCGGATACAGCGGCAATCAACAAATGACTTTTTTATGGTGGGCATTTCACATTCCAAAACGTCCAAGAACGGAAGAAAAATTCTCTGTCCTAGCATTGCGTCATCCATTGCTCCAGAGCTCCAGTATAGGATTAAAATTATTTTATCAAAACTTTAATTTCACTTTAATGCATGTTTTCCTCTCAAAAAGAGAAAATTAAATATTTCACGGAAAAATAATGCTTGGGTCACACAAGGAATTAGAACATCGTGCAAAAACAATCGTACATTTTACTTTATTTCTAAACATCATAACGTATCACCCGGTTTCCATGTCTACTTCCGAGAATAATGAAAAATAATCAAGATATTTTGAACAGATATTTTAAGCAGTCAGTAGTCTGACAGTAAAGCTAGTGTAAGTCGGTGTGTGTAAGTATGGCAGTGTAAGCCAGTGTAAGTAGTATTCGGAAGTGAGCAGCCGCGGATCAGTTAGTGTATGTAATTAGTGAATAAGTTGTCAGTCCGTCAGTGTGTCTGAAGGGGAAGCTGTGCTGTAAAGTGTGCATTGCGGTGAACAGTGGTGCAGTGGGTGAACAGCAGTCAACAGTTTGAAGTCTGCAGTGGAAGCTGAAGTGTGCATTGCGGTAAACAGCAGTGCAGTGGACCTTGGTGTACGCAGAAAATTGTGGTTTGCGCAGAAAATTGTGGTCTGCGCAGGGAATTGTGGTCTGCGCAGTGGACCGTGAACACTCCAGCGGGCTATGTGATACTGTAGAAGAAGAGATCAGTGTAAATAAATAATCAGATTGCAGAGAAGTGTGAGTAAATAAGCAGAAGAAGTAAATGTGTAAATCAAGAGAACGGAGTCGTGTGTAAGAGAAATAATTAAGTGAAGAATACAAGAACTGTGTAATATATGTGTAAATAGATCAAGTAGTTCTTAGTGTACAATTGATTACGAATAAATGTTGTTTAAAATATTACCTGTGTGTTGGTTTTAATTCACCACGGAGAAACGTTACATTACTTATCTTTTCGATTCTTTACCAATTGAATATGGGGTCCCGCAAGATTCAATGTTAGATCATATTCTCTTTGTGTTATACGAAAAAGATATGACTAATATCTATTAAAAACAGGAGAACGATTCTGTTTGTCCATTACACGAATGTTCTTTGCAAAAAAGAAACAATAAATCGTACGAATTCAGAAGTTTCGAATTAGTTTTGTAATAACAAATTAATAGTTAATTAAGGAAATAGTTTATTTATTTATTTACATCAAAAATAGTTAAAAACTGTGCATGACGTACTATGGGGAGAAGTTAATTTGAAGTTACATTTATGTCCAGAAGCAAACCAAGGGTCCTTCTCAGCATTTGTTCGAGGATCAGGGAAACTGGACGAAAACCTGATGGAGATGGGGGTAATTGACCCAGGAGCTGAAGTACAATACTAGTTACAGATTCTTTACAATTGTACAATCGAAATGATATATAATACATTAAATGTCATTTTAAAAATTAATATGACTTTCCTTTTGGATGCTCAGTATAGTCTCTAATTGTATAGAAAGAGTTGTGCAGCAGAAATTTTTTTTATCGAATTTAATCATTTAATGTCATCTGCCAAGGTGTTGTAAAATAATGTACATTTTTATATGTGAATTTTTTGTAGTGAGCTGTTGATACTGTTACCTGATGAATATGATTACTACGTCGAGTGTTGTAGTTACAAACATCGGCGTTTGCTGACAATATATTCCCGTCCTTAAATCATTTTTGACAAAAACCACTGATTCATATATGAAGAGATAAGGTAATGATAAAATACCTAGATGAATAAAGAGAGGCTTATAAGAATCACGTGGGCGAGATTTGCTTATTATTCGTAAAATTCGTTTTTTGTAATCTGTAAGTCTGGGAGCTATAAGATGTATTTCCCCAGAATATTATGCCATATCTTAGGCGGGAATGAACATTCGCGAAATATACACTACGACTAGTGTGGAGGCTGACTGAATTAAAAGTATTCTGAAAGCATAGCATAAAAAACTTAATTTAGTGTTCATTTCATTTAAATGGACGTTCCATTTAAGGTTTGACTGAATTGAAAGACCTAAACCTTTTGTTACCTTAACATCAGTCAATGGCACGCCGTTCATTTTCAGTGAAGTGTGGAGCTGTTTATTTCAAATGGAAAACTGCTTTGAAACAGTTTTCTTTTCATTTACTATTAATTTGTTATTTCGAAACCAATTTGAAATATCTGATATTGTACTACTTACGGTTTCTTTATTGCAAAGAATATTCGTATCGTCTGTAAAGAGAACTGTTCTCCCGTTACTAATCGTCGATGGCATATCGTTTACGTACAGTCGGAAGAGAATAGGGCCTAAAATCGATCCCTGCGGAACTCCACAAGCAATTGGCAAAGAATCAGAAAGTGTACATTAAGTTCCATTATTCCAGTAAAGTTTTTCTACTCATTTCAATGTATTTCTACTTATCTCTTCGCAGTTTCAATGCATTTTTCCATTTTAAATAAGCAATCGCATTCTCCGTTGGAAATTAACAATATGCAATTACCTGATGTTAAGGTAACAAAATTTCTAGGTCTCTCAATTCAGTCAACGCTAGTTAAATAAAATAACACATGGACTTACAAAGTCTGATAATCGATCTATTATATCTTTCAGCCGTACCTTTCATGTACATGCATGTTCATGGACAAGCATTTAAAAAAATGAGTTTTTCTTTAATCAAATCATAATTCTTTTCTTCAAATATTCTTTTCCGTTATCACATCTCAATTTTTTAATTGTTTTAACGAACAAATTTTCGACTTCATTTATGAATTCTATAAAACACTCTTAAACTTGATATTTTGAATAATGGTATTAACTCGACCTACTTTACTGTAAACATAAATAAACAAAAAAATATCTTTCCCCATTAAAACATGCTGTTGCATGATGTCCATTTAAATCAGTGTGAACAATAATACACAATGCCACTTTTCTTTTGATTTAATACCACCTTTATTCTCGCTCGTGATATTTACATTAGCTTCTTTAACAATGATTGAACTATTCATTTTATACAATCTTCCTTCTTTCCCCACGCAATCGCAATTAATTCGTGATTTTGATTAAATAATTTTGGAATTATTACCTTCTGACACAATTTTGTGATTATCAGTGATTCTTGCATAACTAATCAAATTTCTATCCATTTTCTCAGCATAAAATGTATTACGCATTTCAATTGGAATTTTTTTACCATAAACTGAAAAATAGCTAATTACACGTCCGACTTTAGCAGCTTTTAAAAATTTACCATCTTCAATTTTAACATCTACAGGTTTTTTTTTAATTTCACAATCATAAAAATATTCGTCATTATTTACATAATCTGTACAACAACTATCAAATAATCAATCAATTTGTGATTTAATTTTGTTATCTGCCTCTTTACACGCCACCATAAATTGAAAATTCTGTCTGAAAACTATTCATACTGTGACCATTTTGCCGATAGCTGCCTCTGCAGTCTTGACCGCCTCTAGATCCACGCTGCCCCTGTTGCCAGTTACCATAACCTCCATGCTGCTCGCCTTGGCCACTTTGCCACTTGTTATAGCTCCCATGTTGCTTGTTACGACGTTGCCAATTATTATAACCTCCATGCTGCTTGTTACGATCACGTTGCCAATTATTATAACCTCCTTGTTGATTGAAATTACCTCGAATGTTTCCTCTGAATTGTCCGCCCGTTTCCAGGACCCTCTGCCTCTGCCAGTCTGATAATAATTTTGCTCCTGTTTCGTCATGCTCGTCTTGTTTTCACTGTTGAAAGCATTGGATCTCGTAATTGAATGTTCATCTTCATCTCTCAATTTCATCATCTGGATCTTATTTTTCACGAATTCTACAGTTTTGTCTTCTTTCAGAACACTTATTAAATTACCAATATAACTGTACGATTCTGGCAGTGTTCTCAACATTTTTTTTCCTTTTCTGATACTTTAGCGCCCACACACAAGGATCGAATGCTCATCGTGCGTACACTTATATACATGGCCAATAGTTACATGGTAATCCTATAGACGTCAGTAAATACAATTTCTCTAATAGAAATGTACGTAAATATTCCAACAACTCTAAAATGGATTGTACATATATCAGAATTAAACGTTAAATTAAATTCATTTTGTTACGCATTCAGAATTCTCTCAAATGTTATCAGCCTTCATGCAGCTCGTTGCTTGTATTTTGCAAATGTATATTTCCGCCTGAGATATGGCATAATATTCTGGCGAAGCTCATTACGTAGTATCCAGATCTTTAATTTCATAAGAAAATTATTCGAATAATGAAAAAATTCCACCCGCGTGTTCCTTGCAAGCCTCTCTTCATTGAGCTTGGAATCTTACCATTGTCTTGTCTAGTTATTTGCGAATCTGTAATATTTGTCAAAAGTGACTTACTTAATAGTGGGAACTTATTTTATTGCAATACTGATATTTATAATTTCAACACACGTCGTAGAAATCACGTTTACCAATTGTCAGTATCAACAGATCACTACCAGATATCCACATACAATACGTGTACGTTACTTTACAACGCATTGCCAGATGACATTAAGCAATTGAAGTCCGTATACAAATGTAAGTGAAAAGAAAAATATTTTCTGCTGCATAACTGTTTCTATACAATTAGAGACTATCGAGATCATGAAAAAGAAAAATATGTTTATTTTAACAAAACAGTGATATATAATGAATTAGTTTACATTTGTATTGTACATTTTTTTTAAAAAAGACTTAACATGCTTATAACAAATAATGTTATCTTCCGGGTAAAAGACCTTCATCTCGATCAGGTTTTTGTCTAGTTTCCTTGATCCATTGAGCAAATGCTGAGATGACGCCTTGTTTTACTTATGAACGTAAATGTAGCTTTACTATGCACGCGTGTTGTTGAACTCTCCTTTTGCTTGTAGTAGTAGGAGTAGTGGTAGTAAGGGTGAGTCCGTACTATTATGCTAACAATGCAGAAAAATCAAACCTGCAATTCGTTTACCGTTGCAAAAACGTTTTCTGTAACTTGGGCACGAAAATGTCTAGTTTTTTTTAAGGTTACTAATCTCCCGCCCTTCTAAATTTTATTTTTATTTATTTATCTTTAACTTTTAGT
Organism: Gryllus bimaculatus; assembly: GCA_017312745.1. Classification (NCBI taxonomy): domain Eukaryota; kingdom Metazoa; phylum Arthropoda; class Insecta; order Orthoptera; family Gryllidae; genus Gryllus; species Gryllus bimaculatus. The sequence continues at coordinate 8,119,629 of BOPP01000020.1, forward strand.
CATCCTTCAACTATTTATAGTTAAAATGATAGGAAGGGGTTTTGGAACTCAAGAAAACGTGCACAGATGATCTCCCCCATACATCACATACAATTTTACTGTTTTTGATTAAATAAATCAATCTCAATCTTTTAGTATATATGACCGTTAAGTGAGGCAGCCGTCATTATCGCCGTTATCAGTGCGGCGTTAGAACAAACAACAATGGCCCAATGGCATACAAATTTTGCCCATTATCATTATTGATACCGCAGAAAAAAGAAAATGGATTGTAAAAAAATTAAAAATAATTTTATATTCATCAAAGTTACTCGGTCTTTACATGCATTTCTCTCCATTTCCAGATCTTATTAAGCAAAGCGAAATCGTCGATTTGTTTTCACATTTAACACAATTAAATAACGCAATTGAAAGTTAAATAATATAAATACAATATAAATATAATAAATAATAATAAAATGAAATAAGACAAATTCTAACTTGCGTGGCTTCCAACTGCGGAGCATCACTATGCATTTTACGTTCACAAAACGCAGAAGATTGGGAGCGAGCGACTTATGTATATCACCAAATTTCACAAAAAATACTCAATTTTCAAAAAATTCAACATGAACTTATTTGAAAATGTTTTTGGTAAACACATTTCATTAAGAAAAAAATGTTTCTTATAATTATAGTTGAAGGAATAGGGCGTAGAAAAAATGTCAATTTTTATCAATTTTCGAAACATCTGCGTTTTCAAAGAAAATGAGACCAGCACCATTTTCTTAATCGTCCTTCAGACTATCCAACAACAAGATTTAACCTTCGGGTGCTCGCGCGATTTGATGTCACGTGCCCGATCGCGGGTTGGTATTTTTGCCGTCGCCGAACGTCCTTCCCTTTCCTCAATATTGCAGCTTCTGTTGCAGCAAATCTGTTGATCGTCTGTAATGGGGAATTTATTAAATGACATGAGCTGGGCGTTGTAGTAAGTTAAAAATTTATGGAAGCAAATTTAATTATTTTGCAGAAAAGGAATTTCTGAAGGAGATAATCTGTAAAATCAGTCTTCTACTTTGGCTTCACAAAACACAGATTAGGAATACATACAATTTGACACAATAAAAATCTAAATAAAAATCGAATGAAGTAGGAAGGTAACAATCTAATAAGTAACTTGAAAATCGTAAAGAGAGCGAGAGAGAATGTAGGTAGCTAAATATGTTATAATTAAACGAGAATAGTAAGTATTAGAAACCTAGATTACTAAACGCCAATGAAATCTCTTCCATGTAACCTACTCTTATAAAATTACACGTAATGAATAACCAATTCATTCAATTTACACAATAATTAGATATAAGAGAATTATGACATTTTTATTACAAAGATATATGAAAAATATTCTTACATATTCATCACACTCGTGAAAAAATTGGAATAGGCGCGATCGCTAGGCGGTGCTTAGAGCAAATACTGATGACACTGGCCACTTTTGCACGAATTTGCGCACATGTGAGTGAGTCTTAGAGAAGACAAAACTCTGTTTTGTGTCTCAATAGATAACTAGAGAATACCTGGTTTTCCGCCCTGCTGAGTTCAAACATAAAGGTGCAGCGCCGTTTTATTTTCAGACAGCATTTACATCAAAGGTTAATCAAAATCAGTAGAGCCATTTCTTTAATAAAAATTATAATGTCTCAAGGCTTTCACGTAAAGTACTTCCAAAAATTAAAATATCGGTTTCAAATTGAAAGGGCCGCGACACCAGCCAGATCAATTAGGGAATATCAATTTTGGAAAAAATCGGCTGAACCGTTTAGCCGCTAGCGTGTTGTTCACAGACCGAAAGGGATGGGCGTTTTGCAGACAATCGATTTTATCACTACGAAGAACCCACAAAACATGAATTCTGACTACACCACGTGTTAGAGGACTTTTTTCTAAATTTAACATGCGGATTTATTCACTTTTTCATTGTCAGGGCCCTGTAATAAAATTTTTACTGCCATAAATTCTCCGTTTTTTACGCAGCAATATATAACTTTCTATCAACCGCGGGAGCGATAATGTGAAAATATTACTTACATTCTAATAAGTCTAATAATACTCAATCATCATGACCGACGACAGTGGGATGAATTCCAAGAAATTTGAAACCTCTCTGCTGCCATTTCCCGAAGTTGTAGCCCCTGAATCAAAGCGCGCGAAATTCGAATTTACAATTCCAAACCGCAATTTTCGAAAATGCAAAGTGTGCCGGAAATAGGACCACCACCTCTATCTTTAAAGGTCATTGTTACAGGCGAGGTTAAAAATGAAGGAAAATTTGAAGCTGTTTTTGAGAAAATTGTTTAAAATGTTTTTAAAAGCGCCGATGTTTCATCTCAAATTACGCAAACAAATACTCATATTTTTGATGTATTGAACTTAACCTCTTTTGAAGAACGTTTTTGATGAACACATTTCATTAAGAAAAAAACATCTTCAATATTGTAGTTGTTGAAAGACGCCGAAAAAGTAAGAGTTTTTGCAATTTTCGAAAAATCAGGGTTTTCAACGAAAATGAGACTTATACCATTCTCTCAATCGTCTTTCACACTATCCAACAACAAAATTTAATAAAAAAACGATGGAGTTTTTTTTTAATTTTGGAAATGTCCCAGGGGCTTCATGTAAATTAGCCCCAAAAGTTAAAGTATCGTTTTCAAATTCAAGGGGCCGCGACATCAGCCAGATGAATGGGGAATATCAATTTTGGCGAAAATTGGTTGGACGGTTTAACTGCTAGTGTTGTTCACAGAAGGACAGACAGACGTTTTGCTGTCGTTCGAATTTTCGGTATTACTGACCCGCAAACCATGGATTCTGGCTGCACCACGTGTTAGACGATCCCCTTCCCCTACACTTAGCAACTGGATTTATCCACTTTTTCGTTACTGGGGCCCAGAAATAAGAGCTTTTCTGCCGAAAATTTGCCATTTTTTCCCGTAGCATTACATAGCTATCTCTTCTTAAGGCTAAATGCACCGAAAAATACTTGTAGGAAAATTCAATAGATCGCAGCACTGTCATAGGGGATTTTACTTTACCGATAAAGTCTGAACGAATGGTTCGATTTTCGACCTGTAAACTGCATTTGACGCCCTTTTAAAATAGAATTTACGCTACGAAGCCCTTTTCCTAAAAACTCAAATTTGTACATGGTGCTCCAAATTACGAGAAAAAAAAATTAAAAAAGTGGGCTAATAGCGCGATGTCTACATGTTTCCTGAATCCAATGCCGTGTCAATCATGAAAATCGGATTAATGGGAGCGTCGTTAAGAGAAATTTGGGACCTCGCCCCCTCCTCCTTTCACCCGTTGCGTCATCCATCCGTTGAGGGCCCTCAGTCGGCGTGGCGGCACGATCAGCCCCGGCGACATGCGGCCTACCCCGGCAGAGGAGGCTATAATTGCGAGACAGGCAAGCCAGGCAGTCGGTTTATGCGTTCTACACTTTGCATCTCAATATATTTTCCGTCACATATCAAACTAGTGATGCTGCAACAAAAGTAAATGGTCTCGCATCATCTGTAATAATAGTATAAAACTATTTATATAGTTCACATATTTCCGTCTTCCTTCGAATACCGTCATAAAATTGTTTGAGGCTGATTTCAAAACGAAAATTGAACTAATTGTGTAAACATCAGCAATATTCCATCGCCCCACATCTTATTTTACATATATTTTACTTCTAAGATCTTCCGTTATCATTCCACTACCGAAAGAATGAGTAGATATTACGCACGAGCACTTTTATCCAACGACTTATTATTTTTGATTCGAAAACGGCGTTTGTCTCCTTGAATACTTTGTGATTCTCTTATCCCAAGTAAAATAGCTCTAAGCTAGTTTTAAAAGTGCTTTTGTTCTTTCGGACAAATTTGAAAAAGTGGTAAAATACCGCGCTGTCATTTTCGAATCAAATTATCCCTACCCTGAATATGTTAGACATTGCTAAACCTGATGGATTTTGGGAGGTATTTTAATTTTGAATATTAAAATCTTGAAATTAAATTTATATGATGTTTGCTTTTACAATATGTAAAAGCCTTACAATATGTACCTTGTGCATTTGCAATCCTTGGGCCAGTATCAACAGCTTACAAAAAAAATTTACATGCATGTATATTATTTTACGACACTGCCAGATGACATTAATTGATTTAATTCGATAGAAAAGTTTAAGTCCCAAGAAAAATATTTTCTACTGCACAACTTTTTTTTATACAATTAGAGACGATAACGAGCAATCAAAAGGAAAGTAATATTCATTTTAACAGTGACATGTAATGTAATATTTACCATTTGGACTGAATTATTTTAAAGTGCTGTAACAATTTTTGTACTTCAGCTTCTGAGTCAATGACCCCCATCTCGATCAGGTTTTCGTCTACTTTCCCTGATCCTTGCAAATGAGCATACTGAGCAAATGCTGAGATGGCTTTTTGTTTTACTTTTGGACATAGATGTAACTTCAAATTAACTCCTGCAAGATTGGTCTTCTCCTCGTAGCACGTCACACACAGTTTTTTAACGTTAATAAAAAAATGTCTTTGCTACGGTCCAAATTCGATGATTTTTTCAAACAATGGCAGTATGTACACGTGTAAGACTGCGGGCATCAAAAATATTTTTGGACGTAGGGATAGGCTGTTAGTAGAAATGACGCTATGTTGGCGCCCGCCCCATTACAGCAATGTCTGTAATAATCCCTTCTTACCACCTGCAAGATCCAATCCGCAGCGGCTGGACGCGCACAAAAATTGAATTCATGAAAGAAACGTAATTAAATGGCTCCATTGTAATAATATGCACGATTTATTGGAGAAAAACGAAAGAAAAAAGTTTAATGCGCGTCCTTTTTATATTTCATGAAGCTGTTACCATCACTTCAAAATCTTTTGATTCTCCTACAATTATAACAATTGTGAATCTTCATCTTTTTATGTGAGGCCGAAAATCTTCATTTACTCTGCGCGATTGATTCTATCTGACCCCCACGGTTGTGAAACCGCGGTGTAGGTTGTTGTTCCGTGGTACCTCTATGCGACGGACAGTGGTTCCCTTCACCCGCCGCAACGAGGGCAAATTTCCCATTTCCGGTATTAGGTGGTATCAGAAGTGCAACAAAATTTATTTTCGTGTACTACTGGGTAACAAAAAAGCAACAAATTCCCATGAAATTATCTTTGTAATTTCTTCGTTTTCTGGTACTTACGGTGCTAACTTGATGTCAAGTTTGCCAATAGTTTATAGCAGGGTCAAATGAGCGACAATTTTTTTGCGTAACAAATTAGTGACAAATTTTGAGTTTAATTTCAAGGTCTTTTAAACTTTGCTATGCTAATTTTACGGACCTGGTAAGGAGGTCCTAGAATTCCAAACTGTGGTTCGCAAATAGACAACATTACGATAGCGCTTACCAAATTCACTAATACTGATTGGCTTGCTTGCTCGTTACCCTTTTTCGCTTTACACTTCTCGCTCCATCTCCGCTATCGATACTACTGATCATCCTTTAGCAACCAAGTCACCTCAGTTTTCGGAACTTGTTCGAAGGATGACCAGGTAAAAATCGGAATTATTTGGAAACACAATTTTTCGAGATAAATTCAGTTCTATACTTCGCTTAAAGATGATACGAAACGTCTGCCCCAATTATAACACCAGTAGTGTAATTCGTGAAATAAAATAAACTAGTGATGCTACAGAATGGCACAGACTTTCTCGAACTAATTCGTTTCCTTATTTCTTTGCTCTGGACTACATTTTCGGTTTCACTCCACCCTTTTCCCACCTAAAGATGTTTTCACATTTTCTTCAATTTTTCGTATCCCGAATGATAGAACCGAAACATGACTTTAAGAATACTATAGAAATATAAAATATTGTCATACATGTACTTTTTCGTTGAAAAATTTAATAAACTAACATTTGAGTGTATCTGAAAATGCAGAACTGCGAGCTCAGTTTCTCAAAATACTTTTCAATTTTCGAGGAACCTTATGAGTAGAGACAGAATTTTTATGTAATTACATATTTTTTTCTCTTTCTACTTACCGATCTAAAAATTTTAATTTTGGCGAATCGTCGTCGTCCTAACACAATATCAACATTTTTTGTTACATATTTTTACATATTTAGTACTATTACATATTTTCATACTTTCACAAAATATTTTTTTATTCTATCAATTTTCTTTAATTTTATGATTCATTTTTATGAAAAAAAATTAAAAATACTAATTTCCAACATCGTTACTGCGTGCTGCCTACTCGAGGTTCGCTACATGAAGACGCGGTAGCATGTTCTCACAGACCTGCTCGTTTGCATCGGTTATCTCAGTGGCGGGAAGTGCACGTCAGTGACTGAAAACAGTTTCAATTTCAGGTGTGAAAATAATCACGCCGCTTCTCGTCTCGTGACCTTAAACCGTAATTTCCGAAAAACTTTGCCGATTGTTGACAAGTAACTCTTCGCTGAGAATGCTTCACGCTGCAGTGGTAATTTGATGGTTGTAGATATCGCTAGCTTATAGGATGGTTTCTATTGCGTCTAGTCTGGCTGCTAAACGACCGTACTGAATAGCAATAGATGAAGGTTTTACAACTGAAGGGAAAGTTGTATGGTACAAAGCATAGATCAATTTATACTGATCAAATTATTTTTAAAACGTTTGTATTACTTTTAAAATGTATATCGTATTTTTATATAAATGAAATTTCGTATTATGTAAATGTTTGTTTTATAATTGTGTATTTTAATATTACATATTTTATCCTAATTTACATATTCATTACATATTCTTAGTGTTTTTATTACATATTTATATTGTGACGTCATGGATACTCACAGAGAACAGAGACCCAGATCTTTCATATAACAAATATTTATTTACAAAGAAAACACAACAAATATTTACAATGAACTTTCCACCCCAGCTCTGATAGACCTGCTATCCCGTGATCGCGGGAGCGATCCAAACCCGATTGATGATCGGTTTCGCTTGTGGCATTCGCCACTCCTACTTCTGAAGCGCGCACAAAGCCAAGCTTCCGTGACCGGATCTCACACCGGGACACAAAGTCCGTACTGGCGTACCAACTGATGGTTTGCGTCGATCTTCCCCGATTAAGAATCGGGCAGGAGCGATCTTACCCGATTGAGAATCGGCGTGAATCGTAGCACTCAACCACTCATCACCTCGGAGCACGCACACAGCATCGCTCCCACGTGATCGCAGTCACCCAAGGACACAAAGTCCTCCACAGGCTCGTCACACGTGACTTGCCTCGCGAACCCGGCCCGCCGATGCACCGTCGTGGCGCCAAGTTTTGTGCAAATGCACGAGGTTCTCCCACTGTCTCCAGAACCCACCCACTGGCTCTGTGCACTCTGTTAAATAGTCGAGGCTCACGTGACCTACTACGTCACGCCGCCCCCACCGCGCTCTATTGCTAGGCATGTGGGTTTGAGCTCCGTTTCTTAAGACCGGAAGACCCCCAAAGCCTCGTGTCTCCCGTTTCCTCGTTCTTGCTTTAAAGAAAAACTCTTCTCTCCTTCCTGTGGTGAGTTTCCTCTTACTAATCCCTCACCAAGCGTCCCCAAATGGATGCCACGAGGCACGCTGGCTAATACGTTACAATATATATATTTTGACATTTCATACTACACATTTTACCGGTTTCTATTTATGAGACATTAATTAAACAAACGCAATAATGTATACAATCGTTGGTAACGTAAATATTAAAGACGTGAGAGGAATGTCAAAAAAAAGTATTGTGTAAGTTTTGAAAATTAAAAAAGAATAAAACAACACGGCGTATAATCTTACACAGAACAATTAGAAACATCCCTACCAAAAGTTTGAAAAAAACTGGAGCCGTTTTTGAATAATTCTGTTTTTCAGAATTTTTTGTGATGCACATATTTCACACAATATTATACAAAAACGACTAAAATTTTCAAAGAAATGGGCATCACATCAATGAAAGAACTAATTAGGGAAAACAAATTTCATTTGAGAAATACTATAGTTGTGATGAGACGCCGAGAAAAATTCAAATTTTTGTAACCTTCAAAAATCAAATTTAACAGTAGACATCGGACCTATGCCACCTTGAGAACATATTTTAATCTATTCTTACTACAAATCCGAAGAAAAAACCCGAGCCAATTTTGAGAAAATATAAAAGATGGCCCTTGGGCGTCATTTAAAGCATCCCCAAATTTTAAACAATATTTTTCGATCTCGTAAAGCTTTGAGACTGGCCATATCGATCTGTGAATATTCACTTTCAATAAAATTCTAGGAATACTTGTAGTTTCGGCCCTAGTGTTGTTCACAGATGGGCAGACAGACGGTCAGACGTTTTGAAAAACCAAAAATAAAACTTTTTCGGTGTCAGAGGGCCCTAAAACATGCATTTCTTTGAAATCTCAATATCGATGATCCGCATCATTATATAACTTTCTCTATACTAGATATATTACTTAGTATATAGGTACGTATACGAGAATGTAAAACCAATGTTGAGACGCGGAAAAGAGCGAATGCATTATCTGACAAATCTCAATCGGACCACAAGAGAACCGCCTGCTTGCCTGCCTCGCCCCCAGCCCGCCTCTCTTTAGGTTTGTTCTAGCAAACAAACACGGTCTGTTTAACGTACTCTCACTCTGTGCATGCGCGAGTGCAAGCTAGTCAGAAACTAGTCCCGGATTGGGATCTGCTGGAACAAGTAGGTATACAAATCGGTCTCTAGGTGCCGCTGCTTTCGTTTCATCGGTAGTTGCAGAATTCTCCGCCAGATATAATTTTCGTATCGCATGTAAAAATCAAAGCGACCTGACCCTGGTTAGTTCCTGGTATTCCTGTAGTATTCACTTGCGCTTTGCGTTTCTCCATAATTGCTCGCTTATTTTCTTGGCCTTTCTATCAATTACAGATTTTGAACCTGGTAAACTGTGACTTGGGATATTGTTTTTGATTATTCTTGTGGATTTCGGTTACTTGTATTTTTCTTAAAAATGAGAGAGAACGCAACCAATACAGAACGGTAAATGACTACCTACATATTTAGTAAGTCACGGTTCAAGGAACTTCCTTAAAATTACTTACCTTCCATTCCCCCCCCAAAAAAAAACAATTATCAAGTACCAATATCCACAAGAAAATCCGACAGATAACTAACTCACCAAAATTTCAATAATTTCGATTTAGATTGATTTAGTAAAAACAAAAGTAAAAGTAAAAAATTGTATATGTGACGTATGGGGGAGAAGATGATCTGCGCATGTTTTCTTGAGTTCCAGAATCCCTTCCCATCGTTTTAACTATAAATAAATCCGAAAGAAAGCAAAATCACCAAAAACCAAGAATCAATAAAATGTAAAACAAAGCAGGGTCAAAATATATTGAGCAGAATATAAAACAACTATGCAGAAACCTGATGGAAACGTAAATGGCGCCTCGTCGAAGTTTGGCGTTGGCGGGAACTCGGGGACCGAAGTACGCATGCACGGATTTCTAGTTTGAGGGAGAGTGCACAAACTGATTCGGACTGGTTTCAAACTAATCAGCAACCCTGCTGGAAATCCCAACTCCCAGTTACAATCCCTGACTGCTGCTGCAGCTGGAACGCCCATTACTAGGCTGCGCATGCGCGGACTAGTTCGGGACTGTTTCGGACTCTCAATGCTTTACAGCGCAGTTCCGAGTGGCCGCAGTAGTGCAATGCCGCCACGCTTCCCTGCTGTGTAGCCATCCCTATCCTTTCGGACATCTATGGCTGATCTGAAAATAGAGAAAAGAACATAGTCAGGAAAGACAATAGCCGTTCGGCGCGCTTTTGGCGTTGTTTACCGCAATTTTCATGCAAGTATTGACGTTTCGCCTATTGTAGCATATCTCTCGGGCGCTTGTACGTGGCCGTGGGATCTGGCTCATACAAAGATAAATTTATTATAATGTCATTAGTTGACGTATTTAATTTTGAATAGAAATGTTTGGCTAAGTTTTTAAAGTGCTCTTCTAGGAGAGGTAGTTTTAATGCAGCGTGTAAATCTGCGATTCTAATATACATTGGCGCGCACGGTATTCTACGAAGGCACGCATTTTGAACTACTTGCAACTTACTTAAGTGTGCATGCGCCGCTGTTCCCCAACTTGGGCAGGCGTAGTCTATGATGGGCCTAATCATGGCTTTATATATAAGCAGAGCATTCGCTGTGGACAGTTTGCTTCGCTTATGTAATAGCTTCGCAACCATGCCCAGGCGTTGCACAGGCTTTGCTAGAGACCGGTTCCGCGTTCTCGCGGAAAGTTAAAAGCGGCGATCCCGCGTGACGCCGAGGTACTTGTGCTGGCGGCGCCATTCAATGTTTGAATTGCATAGCGGCGAGCGGCCGCGGCTGGTAGTTTTTTGTATTTGCGTGTGATAGAGCACTGCCATGCTCTTTTCCACGTTGACTTTGTACCCCATGCGCTGGCAGCCACTGCCTGGATCTGAAACCAAATGTGCATCCAAATATTTAACAACAGAGTCGTTCTTTGGACGTGGCAATTCTGGTGTGTCGTTCTGCTTACATTGCGAGGCTCAGTTTGGATCGAGGTAGGCATATCGCGTCACACAGGCAGTAGAGCACAGGGGAGATTTGCGTCCCTGAGGCACGCCCGCCCGTATGCGGCGGGTGGTTAGATTTTTGCGTGCAGAAACGCTCAACTTGGAAAACGACTGTTTCGCGCGAGGAAGGAGTGTACTAGTCGTAACAATAATAGAGGGGAAGTTGACTTCGTATGAGTGTTTGGCGAGGAGGCCGTCGTGGCAGAGCCCTTATCAAAGGCGCTGGCGACGTCTAGGAATAACTCCGGCCAGTTGAATCGCCGCTCGTTAAAGTTGTCGCCGATTCTGTCAACTATGCGCCAACTAGTGATGGGTAGTGTGTGGTGTGCGCCCAACCAAATTGCTCTTTATTAATTAGGCGTGCTTTTCGTAAAATTTATAATTCTCTAAGGCGAATTTTCTCGAAGTTTTGCCGAGTGTGTTAAGAAACCTGATTGTGTCTGTACGACTGGCGGCAAACTCTTATTCTTCCAGGTTTGGGAAAGTTTTAGCACGTGCGCGTGTTTCCCATTGGCCGCCAGAAAATAGCTGAAAGATGAAAATTGCGTTAAACAGGACACGCAATAAGTTTATAGGCACTTTGCGGGAGCTTTTTTGAGAATTTCGTTTTCTGATCCCTCTGTCCCGGGGCTTTTTCCGCTCCGTAGGGCTGCGATGGCGTCGATTACTTGCGGCGACGTCCCGTTAGCTCCGGCTCGTCGGCGGGGGTGCGTGCCAAAGCGGACGCTGCGACCGTGCAATGCACAGCTTTCGGCGAGCTCCGCAGGCGGTTGCTCCTCTACGGTGGAATTGCGATATCGAGGAGTCAGCGAAAAGCTCCGCTTTCTCCTCGTTCGCCTCCCACGTTGTCGCGTTCGCGTTTCGCAGCGGCGGGACTGAAACAGAAAGATTTTTGTTAAAGGCTTCGCTGTTAGTTGCCTTAGTGAGGCTATCCTCGCGGCTTTAGCTTTTCAGTAGGTTTTCCCCGCATCTTTCGAGTTTCTGTATTCCAGTTAAGGCATCGTCTACACGGCCGCCTTACTGGATTCAGAGCAAGCTTGGTCAGCCGGGTGTCCGCGTGCGCTGCTATTTCCGTCGCGCCCCGTTTTTTGCGCTGGAATTCGCAGAATTATTCGCGGGGGGGGGGAGCTCGCGGTCTCGCCTCTCGGTTCGCCCGGCGAAGGCGGCCGCACTCAGGCTATCGCGATAGCCTCCGCAAGCTGCTTTGCCTCCTGGTCGATCTGCTGCGGTCTTGTGATGAGCTCTGCTTCCGGGAGACGTTTCATCTACTTCTTTCTGAAGAGAGGCCAATAGTGCGTTTGGGGCGGGCGGGTGGAAGCGCAAGGGATGTTTTGCGGGTCGCTGCGCCCTATCTCGGCAATGACTGGGAGGTTATCAGAGGAGAGCTCGCAAGCTGTGGTGAGGTGCAATAGGAGTGGCCCCCAAGAATCCGCGAATGACTGGAATGTCCAAAACCGTCCGGTCGTCCTGCCGTTGACAGAGAAGTGCGTAGGTTGGCATCGGGCCTATCACTCTCGTAGCGTGCGCCCGCGTAGTTTTTCGCTGCCGGCCCGCGAGCGAGGTGATGCGGGAATTCCAAGACGGTGTTTTCGCGTTGAAATACCCGCAGGAGGGTAGGGATGCGGGCGAAGCGGCTCCAAAGAGCGTTGAGATCGCTCTGTTCTAGAGACGACTTGTCGCTGTGGGGGTAGGACCGAGATGATGCGCAAGCGGGCCCTTCATCGCCGGACCGCAACCGCCGTGGCCTCGATTCTGAATTGGCGGAAAGCTAATTCGTTTATGCCGCGATGTCGCGCGGACTAAAACTTCGCGTTCCGCGCGCCGGTTTGCATTCGGAGCCCGTGCCTGATCTGTCTGACCTGTACACGAAATGTAAGCCAGGGAGCAGACGAAACGATGCTTAGGTTGTAGTGGTTTCTCCCCACCTAGCAATCAGAATTGCTAGCTGATGCTTTGGGCGCGATGCGGCTAGCTCCGCCTGTTTTTTCCTGCTTACGATACTGTTTGCAGTTCCAAAAAGCAAGCGTGAGACGAGCTGGGGCTGCTGAAAAGTAATTGGAAATGTTATTGTTTTTGATGACTTGTGTAGCCTTCAGGGGCGGAAGGAGGCGGGGGCGGCAATCGGCTGCTCCCTCGGGCGGCGGCCTGGACTGCCTCGTGGTGTGGGCGTACTCAAGAAGTTGTCCCATGACCACTTGCAGGCAATCAGCCGCTCGGCTCACTCGCTCGGGGAACGGGCCGGTGATGGTGGCGGGTGATGGCGCAGGATCGTCAATGATGGGATCCACGTTTATTAAGGGCCAGGTCTTGCGCTACGTCTTTCATGAAACCTCTTCTGCTCTTCCAATGGTGTATGGAACGCGGGAGTTTATCTCTTCTTCTCTTACGGTACCCCGTCGTCTCGCGGGCGGCTGTTCGATGTTGGCAGGGAGGGCCCTTGTTTGCGTAGGTTGGGAGGGCGGGAGGGGGCGGCGGGTGGAGAGGCGGAGGCGCGCAGCGCGCGGGGCGCGCTTGCCGGGAGCGGCTGCGGCGGCGGCGATGGGCTGCGGCGCTGCGGCGCCGCTCTCTCCCGTGAGGGCGAGCGGGTCGACGCCGTCTCGGCGCTTGAAGCGGCGCTCGATGTGGGCCCGATCATCTCGTCGTCTCTGCTCCTCGTTGCCTCTGAAACAGCGGCGCTGGTACTCGGGGCAACCCTTGTACCCAGCGCCGTGGTGGTCTGCGCTACAGTTGGCGCAGCGCCGAGACTCCACGGGCGGGTTGTCCCCGAGGGGGCAAGCCGCCGTGTCGTGCGCTGCGCCGCACTTCCCACAGCGCGGGTGGCGTGCGCAGTGCCGCTGCACGTGACCGAAGTCAAGGCAGTTGCGGCACTGCACGGGTCCTCTCGGCGGCCGATAGTGCTCCACCGAGATGCGAAGCCCCTGTAGCTCTCGCAGCGCGAAGATTCTGCGCTGGTCCGCCTCGTCCGGCAGCGTCACGAGGACGAGCGGGATGGGTCGTTCTCTTCGCCCGTGTTTGCGGCCGCTCTGCTTTCTCCGCCTGAAAATTGAGCGGAGACCGCCCGAGGGCGGCGATTAATGCTTGCGAGTCAGTAGAAAGCGGAACGCCCGCAGCGTCCGCGCATTACCGATGGAATACGTATGGTATTCCATCGTTCTATCCCTTAGCAGGGCAACGGAGGCCGTGTAATCCTCCATTGTGGCCGTACGGAGGCGTACGGCTTCTCCTGTCGCTTCCGCAGCGACCGGATCCCCGCACACACCCCGCAACGCCACCAAGAGGGAGAACACTTCTCCGCTCCCGAACACGTGGATAGGGGGTGGGCGTCGTTGGCGGCGGACGAGCGTGAACCCGTCTTCTTCTTGGAGGGCAGCGGCGGCGTCCGGCGTCGAAGCCGGTGGCCCGTTCCTAGCGGCGGTGGCTGCCGTTGGCGGCGATGCGGCCGCCGTGCGTTGGGGCGCGGAGGGACCGCTCCCATCGTTGGACCTGTGGGCAGAAGCAACGCGCAGGTGAGAACAGATTCTTTCTGTTGAAGGGGAAGCCATGCGCAAGCGCTTCGGTGACCCCGCGTGGCGATACGCCCCGCGTCCGCGGCTGCCGCTTTCGCCCTCCGGTGGAGTTTGAAACGCGGCGCCCGGTGATGCAGCGCTCGACATCGTTGTTTGGCCCGAGGGCCTCGCTCGGCTGGCTGGTTTGCCCTTATGTCCTAAAAAGGACTGTTGTTTCCCTCACTGTCCGGAGCTCTTCTCAGGAGCGTCCGTCCTCTCCAATACCCTGTTTCGGACTGCTGCTGGAACAAACCTTTTATCTCGTACGGAATGCATCCGTGCCCCTCGAAGCCGGCGCCCCACGCGTGGCAGTGCGGCATGGGGGAGGAGGGCATTGTATTTTGCCAAACTTCACTTTACGACGCGCCTATTCAGCCGATTTGTACGTTTGACACGGCGTTGGATTTAGTAAGCAGTTCACCATCGCGCTATAAGCCCACATTTTTAAATTTCTTCCCAAAACTATTCCAAAACTAATTTTTCAATTTTTTTCCAAAGAGGCTTCGTGGAATAAATTTTATATTAAGTACAAATCATATATCATTTACTGATTGGAAATTGGACCACTTGTTCAGAGGTTATTAGTAAAGTAATTTTGGCTTAGTTTGGTGCTGCTACGTGGTGGCGACAAATTGAAATAGTGTCGGAACATTCGGCGGGCAAGAAAGTAAAAAAGTTACAAGTATTGGAAAAACTTATATTATCTGATACAAGTAATAAAGAAACTAAGTTCGTCTTCTGTTATATACTCTCTCTCTTCACGACAAAAATCTGCCGCTATTTTCATTGTCCAGTGTTATTGTTGTAGAAAATGTTTCTTTCGAACTTGAAGATGTAATGCAGAGACTGCTGTGAAACTTAGCTACCGAGCATTCTTTTGTCCTCTACTTTAGAGAAAGCAAATAAATTCTTTTAAAATTCTGGATGCCTGAATCACGACACGAATTCATTTCGCCCTTTTCAGTGTCAACTCATAACACTTCTCATTTAAGATGATGTAAGGCAAGAATGCCCACTGTTGCCAACAATTTTTAACGTATATATTGACAAGGCCTTTCAAATAAGGCAAAATTATCTTAAGGATCATTTTAGTGTCAACAACTCCATAATAGACGCACTGTTCTTTGCTGATGACCAGATCATTATATTTAATTCTGAAGATAAGCTTCAGTTTGCTGTTCACTCTTTGAACCATATTTATAGAGAGTATAATTTACAAATATCTATTGATAAAAATAAGATAATGGCATTAATAGAATGCTTTAAGATCTAAAATAATACTTATCTTAGAACAAATCAGCAATTTTCACTATCTAGGTTACAATATCTCATACAGGAATAATAATGCAATAAATAATTTCACCAAATGCATAGGACCATCAATCAAAATCTCAATGCAACAAGCAAAGAATCATGCCAAAAATTCTATTAAGTAATGGCTATCCTCATGCTTCTTACAGATCTGAGCACTGGACTCTAATGCAAAATCAAGCAGGCCAAATTGATGCTGCTGAAAAGAAATTTCTCAGACACATGGCAGGATACACTTTCGAAGATCAAAAAAGAAATGATATATGTCAGGAACTAAATATCACTAGTATCCTTGATAAAATCAAAAGATACAGAGGAAATTGGTAGGAACATCTTGACAGACTGACTTGCATAAAAGCTCATTATCATAACATAGTGCTAAATCATTTTATCAAAACTGTGTGCTAAATAATTAATTTGCTAGGAATTTGTTAACAAAGAATTCTGGAAGATTTAAATTCTTAGACTGCAGTAACTATTCATTAATGGTGTTATAAAGGATTCATGATCTCACAAACAGAAAATCATTTTGATATTCTGCTTTAGTATCAAACTGCAAGCAAATAAAAAACACGAAGCACAGAAATTACATAATCCAATTATCCAACAATCTATTAGTGTTGTTCTCAGTCATTTTAAAGATAATTTTGTGATGAAAACCAATATTAACATTTTTGAATTTGTAATTTTTGTTTACAATATAAAATGCAATTGATCACTTTGTTGATTCATTAAAATAATATTCAATTTTTATTCTGTTATTATGTAATGCTGTGAGAAAAAACAGTGATTTTTTTATTTGTGAAAGTAGTAGAGTACTTTTTAAATACATGACCATTTGTTTGAAGATAGCTTAACATGTTAACGTGGAAGACTGGGCCAATAATGAATAGGAGATAAAAAATTATGTGAAAACTTTTTGGAATCATGTAAATAGTTTAAAGGCAAGTCATGATCTACCAAGTGTAATGGAATGTGGTGAGAAAAAAGCCACATCAGGAAAGGAAATAGTTGACTTATTAGCAGATCGATTTCAATCTTGTTACAATGAAAATGTTTACAGAGTGGAGATTTCTGATGCGGTGTTAAATAAACTAAAACATTTTAAAATAAATTTGTAGCGGGTCCTGATGAAATTCCAGAAAAAAAATATTAAAAGATTGTGCAGGTGGTTTTGCATTACTTCTGAGTATTTTATTTAACAAATCACTTTCAACCAACTCCCTTCCAAAAGTTTGGAAGAAGAGATTCATTATACTGATTTTTAAATCAGGTAAGAGAAATGATATCACAAACTACAGACCTGTATGTATCTTAAATGTTGTCAAAGTGTTTGAAAACATTCTATTGCATATCCTGAAACCTCAATTAAAAAAATTATATTATAGAACAACAACACGGTTTTGTAAATGGTAAATCAACCACAACAAATATTCTGCTATTTCTAATGATGACAAAAAGTACTTGGATGAAGGTAAACAAGTAGATGTAATTTACACGGATTTCAGAAAAGCATGATTTTCAGCACGGATCATCAAGCACAGATTTCACTAAAGTTGATATTGATATTCTATTGAAAAAGTGTGAAAAATGTGTGAAATGGGTTTAGAAGAATTTTGCATGGAATTAGAGAGAAATTATTTGAGAAAGAGAACACATCTGGTAAAATATAGTGATTTTCAATCTCGTGAAATTAATGTAGCAACAGAAGACCCACAAGGATATCACTTGGGACCAATTTTGTTTATAATTTTCATTAATGATATAAAAACTCTTCTTTTTTATTATATGCACATGATTGTAAGTTTTGGTGAATGATTGATGAGGAAGAAGATTCTAGACTACTACAGAAAGATAACACATTTAACTAATGTTGAATGGAAAATAAGCTCCAATTGAATTATAATGTCTAAATTATTAAGGTATGTTAAAGGTAATAATAAAGTTCAGAATATATGTAATTGATTTGAGTTGTCATGATTGAAGAAATTAATCAAATTAAAGATCTAGTAGTAGTGATGGATCCAAAAATGCTATTTTATGATCACGTTAATTATATAGTTAATGAGTCTTTAAAACTATTAGGTTTTTTAAAAAGACAAACACACTTTAAACAACCTGATACAATAGGGAATTTGTATAATGCATTAGTGAAATCAAAATTGATGTACTGCTTAGTAGTATCGTCTCCAAATGTTATTTTGCAATAAAAAAATTAGAGAGTGAACAACAAATATTTTTCAAATATGTATCATTCAAGATTAAAAATCCAATGCAATTTATTCCCATGATTATTCAGACATTTCCCTGAAAACTAAATTACTGTCTTTAGAATTATCACATTTATTATAGAACAATAAATTAATGTACAATCTTTTAAATACTAAAATTGATTGCCCAGAATTAAGAACTTTATTTGTTCATGACAATAATCCATGTAATATAAGAAGAAAAGTTTTATTTAAAGAAATGTTTTGCAAAACACAAACTTACTATTCTTCATCAGTAACTTGTTTAACAAGATATTGCAATGAATATTTGAGCAATGAACAATTAGGTATGAGTGAGGCAATTTTTGTAAGATGTTTGAAACAAATAATATAGAACTTTAGCTGATAGAATTATTTATTACTAATTTGTAACTTCATTAATTGCATTTTTTTTGTTAATATTAATATTTCTTACTACATTAACTTCTGTTTGTACATCAACTCTGTGTAATATATAATTTCATTTGGGCAAATAAGCCTGTTGTATAAATAAATAAATTCTAGAATGTGACAGATTATTTGATGTTGATGAGAAACATAACAAATTATATTGATAATACTAACAATTATACAATATTATTTGTTGAATAAATAGACAATTGAAAGAACTGTCTTTTGCTTAATACAAAACCTTTGCTTCAAATTTCTTGATAAGATGTTAAAGATGTTCAGGATGACAATAAAACTTAAAATAGCTGGGTGCTCAAAACTTTTGTAAACCAGCTGTGCAATTTTCTTTTTCGAGCTAGGCCCGTCGAAAAAGCAACTTCTGTGGAAATTTCAATGGATGTCATAGTACAATACACGCCACATCACTAATATTCATATTTTAATTTCATTAAAATCTGCTCCCTACTTATAAGTATATATTTTGCAGACAATTCAAAAGAAATTCAAATATATTTATATCACACAGCCCCAGTGACGTTCATTGTGTGTGTGTGTGTGTGTGTGTGTGGGGGGGGGGCTGGTGGCACTATAAAATTTTATAGTTGGAATTATGTAATTATTTATCTGAAAAATTATATTTCAGTTATTCTGAATTACTTATAGGTTTTAATACAATATAAATAAATGTAATGGCAGATACTTTTGTATTTTTATTAATTAATGTATGAACTACTCAGTGTTACTAAGAAAATTAGTTCTATGTATGAACTCCTTGTTAATTAATGTATGAACTACTCAGTGTTACTAAGAAAATTAGTTCTATGTATGAACATCCTTTGATTCCAATTACTTCTCTGCCAATTCATGCATTTAAGTCACCAGCTATTATGATATAAGTGTTTTTCTCACATTGATATATTACAGTTTGCAAACCAAGTGGTAAGATAGAACATTTCTACAAGGATTGCAAAATTGGTTTAATTTTAAATGTAATACAGGTAGTTGTTCAAATGAATGTCTAAATCATGATGATGAAAAGTGTTATTTATTTGTTGCAAAATCTATTTCTTAGACAATTCCAGATGAAAATAAAATGTTGATGAATGGTTTAATGATAACTTGCAATGTGCAACTTATCATATGACAAATAGTTGTAAATGGTATTATTCTTATAAAACATATCAAAACATTGTCAGTGAGCAAATTGAAGCTGTTTTATTGGGCTGGGAAGATGAATAGATATTGGACAGAGAAACACGAACAGATCATTATTTTGAAGATGTCTTGATAGAACGTGCAATTTATTTTCAATTTAAAAGGTTGAACAAAAATGCATGGAGCAAATCATTAAGAATGGAGATCATGACCACAAATCCAGAATTCCACAAGCTGTTGCTTCATTACAGGGTGTGATATAAATTTATCAATTACCCATAAAATAAGGAATCAATATATTTTTTTAGAAAATCTACTGATGTAAAAAATACAATAGCTTTTGGGAAAACATTGTTGCATTTCTTTCACCACCTGGTAAGTCTCGTTGAGAGTCTAATGTTGATACGACTCTCAAATCAGAATTGTCTCAAGCTGATATTTGTGGCCAACGTGTATATGATAAATATTACCCTGTTTTCATGGATAAATTTACTAATTTTATAATGACTTACCTGCTGTGAAGTGAAGGAAAAAATGCCAATTTTTATTGGGACAATACAGAATGCATACTCAAGTTAATATCAAAGTAAAAAAAACAACAAAAAAACCTGATATTCAATATTTTCGGAATTATGCAAACATTGGATTAAACTATTTACACACACCATACACTCTGAAAGAAAATTGACTTACAGAAAGTGAGAACATCTCTTGTAAATCTGCAAATTCATGGTTACTACATATCTTCCAAATTTTTTATGGGGTTAATCTATTCTTACTGCAACTTATTCTTTGAATTATTGAACTGATCCAACAAAAATTGAGAAGACATTTTCAACAGTTATATTTTGAAAAGAAAGAAAGTTTTGTTAATCTGCAATATATTTGGGATGTAGTTTTTCATTAATTCCTCAGAAGCAAAAGTAATTTGCTGCAAAGTCTATTAGAGGTTATGCTGATTGTGAAAAACCTTTTTTAATTTCCAGGGAAGAATGAAGATTTCTATGGATTTCTACAGATAGGATATTTTACAGCAACCAGTGAAGATTGGTATTCCCATTTATTAGATGTTTAATTGAAAGGCATAAATGGAAATTTGTGTATCATACTGAAATCAAAAAAAAATAATTCAGTGGAAAAGTATTCTAGAAAACCTCAATAAAATCAATACAGGATTATTATTTAAGGTCAACAAGAAAATGTCATCAATCAAAATCAAACTAGTAATAAAGAAATGTCAAGGTAATGTTGAAAATTAAATATAATTTCGAGGCAGAGACAGTTAATTGATAACATTACAAGATTAAATTCAGTTATCAATGACCCACCAGCAATGTTACAAAAAGAAAACCCGAAGAATTATAATGAAGCACTACAATCTAAATATTGATGTGGATAATTGTTATGGATGTGTTAAAATCATTAAAGGACAATGAAACTAGGAATTTAGTTTGATTTACCATCAAAAGATAAATTTATTGATAATAGCTGCATTTTCGTGTAATGAATTCTTTACACCAAACAAAATCAGTCAATACAAAGCAAGACTGCAATGATTTTTAGAGCAGGTTTGGATTATACTAAGTTTAGCCTACCTGTATGAAAAAAACTATCGGGCAACTTCTTGGAGATGAGGTTGAAAGATACAAATATAAACCACTGATGTACACACGGCATTTTTCGTGGAATTCTTGATACTCACCTCAAGGCTTTCAAGATAAAATTGAAGAGTACCTATGTAAATTTATTTGTATACATTGATGTAATACAGTAGTTAATTCAATTGCTTTGAAAATTTATCTCATTAGAGAGTAATGCCAATCCATTGTCCCTCTCCCTTTTTTATTTCATGATGGATGAATTGTGGTAAAAGCTATAGAAGAGTCAGCCTAAGAAGGTTCTGAAATGACAGTTCGCTAAACAGTGAACATCATATGTACTTCACAAAAGTATCCCTCAGCTGTGACAGCTGATCAGCCACCTCTTTGTAGTTTGTTTATAGCTCCCATTAACACATCATGTCTTCTCATGGATCACAACTGCTATTACATAAAAAGTAAATTGATAAATGCAAAGCACAGAATGCTCTATATCACAGCTCGCCACATTACCACAGAAGAGTAGAAAACCTGTGCACCAGCATGCATCTGACATTCAAGACCGTTTTAAAATAAACAAAACTCATCATACTAACGTGTACTCAATGTTTATTACAAAAAAAAAGTTTGTCATTTACGAGTTATCCAAGTGCTAACTAAGTAATAATAGTAGAACGGTCTCAAGGATGACCACAGAACCATAAGTTATGTTGCCAGCACTAGATGTCACTAGTCTTATCTTATAAAAATTGCTTTACATTTGGTAAGTGAATGTATGTACAAATTAGACATAATACAATTACACTGTGTGTGCTCAGGATTGCCAATAACATAATGAAATTAATCAAGAAGCTAACACAAAAAATATATTGTAGAAGTTACCATTTTTATTTTCATACTTGATTATAACAAAAACATGTAATAATCTTTTTGAATACAGAAGACTATATGTAGTCATTTTTATATGTAATTAACATAAAACTTGAATTGAAAAATAATTTCAAATGGTGATTACAGCATATGTTAAAAATAATTTCAATATACTAAATATTTACTGCAATGATTTGTGTTCTCTTTCATTTGCGAAGACTACTACAAACAATTTCAAATAGATGCCAAGAAGTCCTATGAGAAATTCATGACAAATCTACAACCAAATTAGAATGCATTATATTAACATTCACTGAAGTTGGGCAGCGAATAAAAGGAAGTAAAAGCATTTTCTTATAAATTAATGTTTCTTTTGAAGAATATATAATTATAACAGCATGAAATAAGGAAGTTGCTTAGCAGCAAGTTCTTCTAATCAAGTATAATTGTCAGGACAGTTGGTTAGTTTAAACACTCCTAATACGTAAAACAAAACAATATCTTGTGTAACAATACCACTGCTTAAAATGCTAATCTACTGCTGCAATATAAAACATGTATCCATTACCACTCATTAACAAATCATAGTACTCCAAAATCATTTAACTATAATAGTTATTTTCCTTTCACCATTGCCGTCAACAAGGCTTTACGTAAAGTGTCAACCAACTTTTCTAACTCCTCAGCTCTGATTTTCAGTCTCTGATTCTCAACTTCTAACTGAGCAGCTTGGACCTTCATCTCTTCTTCTCTTGCCTTCCTGTTCTGTCGAGATTTTCTAGATGCTTCGTTATTTCGATCTCTCAATTCCCTATAGCGTGAGCACTCATTAGTAGTCTTTGAACAAGAAGCAGTACGTTTTTTTACTTTGACTGGTGGACTATATTCGTCGTCATCGTCATCATCTGAACTGGCCGATTCATCAACTACTACTAATTTCTTCACTCTGTGTTTCCTTTTCTGGGAACTGCAAGATGGCTTCGAGTGTGTGTCTGGATCCTTTTTAATGCAGATGCGAACTGGAGAATACTCAGCTGAAGGTACAACAACAAAATGAGGCTTACAAGACAAATCTTCTTGAACAGATGTTAAAGTACTTTCTGATGTAGGGTCTTCAACTGTGAACTCTTCTTTGAGAGAGGTATCAGTGTCATGGGAAACTGACAGTGAATCAGCAGCAGCAGATTGATTTTGTGGCACTTCACATGTACCTCTTCCATTGACATTGTCCTAAAAAAACAACAAAAAAAGCCATTTGCAAAATGCTTCGGCAAAAGACAACAAATTATAAACATTTAAAAGTAAAGGAAGACTTACCTCTAAAACATATTGAACTAAATCAAATCCAGGTTGAGTATCCAGCCTTTCAATAACATCAGGTGTATTCAGTGCAACAGGATTTTCAAAGGTTGTCAATGGCAAGGATAACTTTGTTGGCATTCGACCACTCTGGGTAAGAGGTGTATCCTCAACAACCATAATTTCTGCAATTGAGGAATTGTTCGAGACTTCTGTATTTAATGAGAACAATTCCACAGTTTCCATCCTCTCATTGATTGATGTACTGTCAGACATCTCCACTTTCACATCATTTCCCACATCAGTGCTCATAGGTTCATTTGAAACATCTACTCGAGAAGTAAAGGATTCAGTTTGTTCATGAATAACAGAATCTCCTGGGTTATAATCTAGGTGCATTAACCCCATGTTTCTTTCATCAGGAAGGTCATTTGGATTTTGTTGATCAGAAAACAAACTTTCTTCTTCACAGTGACCACCTCCTATCTTCCCAAAAGCATTTTCTTCAAATAGATAATGATCTTCAACAGACTCTGATTTTGACCAAGAGTCAAAATTGAATTCTTCATAACCTACAAAACATTGAAAATGGTTTCAAATATAATGCAAAAGCATCTAACTAAAAATTAGCAAAGTTGCTATAAAGTACATGTAACCAGCAGCAGTGTACAGTTATTTCTCCGACTTCAACCCTTAAGTTGGCAAGGTTCATTGGAAAATCCATGGAATCTCAGGACTGTTAAATCACCCTTAATTGGAGTCTATTTCAAATTTAACAAAGGCATAAACCAATTAATTACCAATTTCAGGAGTGTTCAGTTCATCGTCTAGTGGTCCAATTATGCTTCCTGCGCCAGTCGCCATGCCTTTGGTCAAATTGGGCAGTTTGGGATCTTGGCAGTACAATGAAAGATCCTGAAAATTTTCTTCCCACATACTTGTCGATTCCATGACAGAACTGGGTCCTGGACTTATCACTGTAACATATAAAAGGTCCTGAAAACCTGAAAGCTTAAGACAGATAATTGTAAGTAATATTTGCTCTTTACTAACATGGAATTTCTGGAGAGTTGTCGAATGCTGGAGGTGCCTCGTAATCTCCACCTGAAGTTAAGCCCCACTGGGACAAACTTGAAGTCAGTGTCCTGTCTGATAGGAGAGGATTGTTTGCACCACCTGCTTTTGAAGTGGCTATGTTCAGCTTGCAGTTCTCGGCAGAGGGTGTTGACCTTCGCAGGGGACATGATGCACGGGACTGGAAGAAATAGAAATGAAAATCATGGTGCAAATTACAGTGAAGAAGATTAGATGAAATTTCATACAAAAACTCACAGTTAATTCACCGTGTCTTGAAATAGAAATGTTGGCGACTAAATGAACCCTGTTCAAAGGGATTGTTGAGCTTCTCTCAACCTGCAACATAAGCAAAGATAATTAACACTCTTCCTCAGCAATATCACAAGTTGTCAATTAAAGCTGCAAATCACATTATTTACCCAGACAAAAAAAAAGTATAAATCTTACGGAAATTCTATAGCAACTATTCTGTATTACTGGTTCTGGAGTCCACTTCCCATAATATCCAACTATACACTAAGTAATTTGCTATCATTTTACTAGGAATTGGAACCCAACAGGGATGTAAAATTAAACACTCTTCCCCAGTGTTTCAAATTACTTTGCCCATCATTGTCGGAGATTCTACTCTCTAATCAAAAGTTTTCATTTAGTATTATTTTAAAATTGGACTTTAGCTTTTGCAAGTAGGACACAAAAGAAAATTAATAAACTTAATAAATTAAAAATAAAATAAGTTTTGTAGCCCAAAAATATGTATTTTACATACTTGGATGATTATAAGTTCAAGTAATAATATATCAAATTATACACTCAAGGAAAAAAATTGCACAGAACAGGTGGCAGCCATATTGGCTAATTCAACATTGCGCAACATTGCGCAATATGCTACAGCATGAAACAGTTTATTTTGCAAGCATTTCAATTGTATTCAGAGCAACAAGGATTGTAAATCCTACCACCCAACTAAACATTTAACAGATAATTACAAAAGAAATATTAGTCGTGAGTACAGGTACTAAACTTGTTCCAAATAAAGTCCACTTCACCTTACAATTTCCTACAATTAGGTACATCGAACATTCCAGTGTGCACTTTTATATAGTTAGAAATAAAAACAATAATCAGGCTTCATTGCATAAAACTCACCTTCCCTTCGATGTGATAGGATTATATTTCCAGTGATATTATAGAGATTCACACTCAAAGAGATTTTCTATGCGCAATACAAACGATGCAACTGTATGTTACACGACTAAATGGTTCTGCTTTAGACAAATCGAATAATTCTTTATAGTTTTCAGAGGGGCAATCTTAAAGGACTCGCGAGTCAGCTCGTATACAACTTCCAAAGCTTGAGCCCAGGAGCTCTGTGCGCTCTCCGGCAGCGTTCGCCAATATATAACCTTTGCGCCTGTTCTAAAAATAGAAGCTACATCATCGTCCTCCAATGTGGAAGTGAATATGACGTTAGATTTGACCAATGACGAGCGAGATTTCCCCGCCTCTCCTCCTCAGACATGCACCGACGTGCCTGAAAACGTCAGCGCGATGTTTTCCTCCTGGATTCTGGGAATCCCCCAGTAAGTCACATTTTGAGGAAAATTAAACCTTTAATCTCATCTTGATCGTTAGTTTTTATACATTAGTAGAGTATTATCTTTTTTTATTGTACGTAACAATAAAGTGATGATCCTATCTCAAATAAAATAACGGAAACGTAATGATGACCATGACGAAGCATTTCTAAAAGACTTCGGGTAGTTCCGAAGCTCGCAGATTTTGTCATGTTAATAGGTAATTTAGAACGGTTAATACCTAATCAACATACACATAAAGCGTTATAATCGCATAATTCATTTAGTATTTGAACGTTCATCCTCTAAAAGAAGAGTAATGAATCTGAGTAAATGTAAATTATTGGTGTATCAAAAAAAATTTTTTTTTTTGTTTATATTAAAACCCTTAATACGGAAATAAGAAAAAACGTTAATACAGAAAGCGAAGTTGTAAAGTAACATCCTTAATTTTGTTCTATCTTGGTCATTTGAATATTATATATGAAAAGCTCCGACAACACTCAAAACACGTTATCTACACTATGATTAGGCATCACTTAAAAAAGAATGATATTCGCTCGGTTGCTGATCTATTGGCGCATCACAATGCAAATGTACGTGATTGTAATTATATGAATTATGTTAATTAATAATGCCTGGAACAATATTATAAAACAATACACATATATTCGAAATAGTTTAACCGTGGGACCAACAATCTTCGGAAAACAAGATTACGATCTCCTATGTGTGGCGCGAAATACGAAACACTTCATACTATTAAAGTTTGCCATGATAATCTGTGAGTAGTAAAATCAGTTATTATTTTCATTCAAGTACGTATCGTCGTATAAACTGAGAAATAATTTCAGACTAAAACGCGCAGCATTATAGACTTTCGTATAACATTAGGATTTACGAGACTCATTTGTAATCAGTATCTATATTAGTTTAATACATTTTTTGATATGGGAATCAAAATATCTAATTTTGACTAACGATGCAATTGCACTTGAACATTGAAGCTTATGTCATGTAGCGGTGTTAATAACATGCGTTATATCAAAAAAAAAAGTTACAATAAAAATTGAGTAGGTCTTACATTGTTGATGAGAAGGCACCAAATAAATTTGTTCCTTGGTTCTTCCTGCAAACTTATTTGGGAAGTGGTTCTTGGGGTCCCGAGATCGCGCAACGGGCTATCAGCGACGATGAAACCAAAATAATTCCCGATTAGTGATCAAACCACAGCCTTCCTATGCGACAGGACGCTGGACTATGAGCGCGACTTACTCGCAGCAAGTGGTGACTTGTGTGGGCTTACGGGCGCCTTCTGGGAGGGCTTCGCGGGTACCAACATTGTATGGAAGTGTAGGGAGTGGGGTGCACGCAGGCAAGTCGCCAACGACGTGGAGCGTTAGACGTGTATCGGAAACCGCGTGGGTTAGGTGATGCAATCGAACACACTTCTGGCGTTTAATAAGTGTGACGTATAATTTGTTTAAATTTATCACATATTTCCAAAAGTCCATACTTGGTTTCATCCTTCAGTCCATAAATTGTTTATAATAATGACAAGAAATAATAAATTACATACTAGATTGGCCTAATTTTACTCAATGTTTCACTTCAGTTTGGCTTGATACAGAATTACAAAATAATATAATAGTAATAATAATAATAATAATAATAATAATAATAATAATAAAAAAGATTGAGAAGTGCAAGACATTGCATTATTGGGAACAGCCAACATTTTGCACAAAATATTGTAAAGGCACCAACAGTCCCTAGATCTGCTCCCTAGGAGCAGGTTGTAATCTGGAGTATATTTTGTAACCAACTGACTCATAACATCTTTAGTTGTGAATATGAGGAGGAATAATAACAACAATAATAATAATTAGTATGTTTTGCAGTGGTTCTGACATTGGAACATTATGTACAACTCACTACTGAATTTACAATTTTTTAAACATTCAATGTATATGTCAT
Source organism: Gryllus bimaculatus (assembly GCA_017312745.1). Classification (NCBI taxonomy): domain Eukaryota; kingdom Metazoa; phylum Arthropoda; class Insecta; order Orthoptera; family Gryllidae; genus Gryllus; species Gryllus bimaculatus. The sequence goes on from BOPP01000020.1 coordinate 8,147,356, forward strand.
TTGCTGATGCTTTCATAATAATTTTTAAAAGTCCTTCTGATGATAAAGTAGTAAATTATGTCTGTGCTGAGGACCAAAAGTTAGAAACATCAGTGAAAAAATGTTAAGACCAATTCTGTGATACCAAGCCCATGGTCATGCTGGTTTCAGAGAAAAAACAGTGAACTAAGGAATTTAAAGTTTATATGCATAATATAGAAATTCTAAAAGTCAAAGAAAGTAAATATTTAGGAGTTTATTTGAATCATGTATTCCATTTGATACACATATTGAGTTCACATCTAAGGAACATGTCTGAAGAATTAGAGGGATCTAGGACAACAAACTATAAAAAAAATCCAAAAACAGACTTTTGTGCCATTGTTAACATAGGTAGCACCTGGTTGGGAAGGGAGTCTACAAAGAAACAACAATAAACAGTTAAAATGAATTCAAAGAACGATAAACATAAAGCTGCACACACTTATCTGAAGATCATATGAAGCTTTTTGCATAATTGCTGGTAAAACATCTATGAATATTACAATTGAAGAAGTGCAAATCTACAAAACCACTCACTACTTGGCTCTTTAATATGCTGGATTTGATGCCCCACTGAGCAAAACAGAATGGGCCAACCAAGCTGAATGAACTAGTATAGAAGCAATAGGTAGGGGCATGGTAGGAAGGGAGGGAGCATCCTAAAAATTTCGAAAGGGGCCCTGTGGCACTAGGTCATAAAATGTTTTAATTCCATAAATATTAATTTCTAATTTTCCCCTTTTGAAAGCTGATATTCTGGGGAATTGATACATGAATCTTTAGTAATGAAATGGCTTGACAAACTTGCTGAAATAGCAGCTACAGAAAGTAATAAAAATTTAGCATATAAGAAGATACCTAAGAATACAATTATAAACAAATAGAAAACGAAACATTCAAAATGGCAGAATCAATGGTATAACTCAACTAAAGAAGCTAAATGTAAAAAATGATTTCCATCAATTCAACAAAAAATGAGCCAGTATATATACCCTAGTTGTTAAATACACTAAAATCTAAGCCAGAATTGATTGAAACAAAAATCTGGTTTAGGGAGGTATACTTTTCATGGAGGGTTGTCCATTTTATGACACTTCTGATATTGATATTTCCATCCTGAAACTAGTAAATGACATGTCTATTACAAGTATTAAATGCATTAATATGTAACATTTATGGAAGAAATCATCATATCAAGAAATGGATAGTAAACATATTTCTAAAAATGAAAAGAAAGTACTTCACAATCTGTGCACTAAATTATTATTTTTTTCAACATACATCTAGTGTTTTGGTTTTGCTCCAATTTAATTTTACATAATTTATAGTTTCCGCTCACTTCTGGCAAACAAATAGGGATCATCAGACTCTTTAAATCTTAACTCAATTCATCATTTCCTTGATTCCTATGTTCTTTTTGATTTCTTCCACTTACATAATTCAAAATGCATCATATGATACCTTGCATTTTCACATGTTTCCGGATTGTACCTCTGCATACTTCCCATATTATTACACCCTATATGTTCATCACAGGTTTTTCAAATATCCCCCCAAATCTTCCTTGCATGTTTCCACACTTGTTAATTTGGAAATAAATCCTTCAGAGTTGTATGCCGACTCGAAAGAGCAATTCTCTTTCACTTCTATTCATGGTATGCAATGCCTGCATGGGAGAGATATTCCTTGCAATTCAAAGTATGCAGTCTCAACTTGGAAGAAACCTTTACCTGCTTTTCCTATTTCTTCATGGTTGTAGTTTAGAGCAAAGATTTATTTAGAGTAAATCTGTTAAATACTTCATAGGATACAACATTATTGTCACTCACAATATTTGTTGATAAAAGTGTATTTAATATGTATAAAGACATATTAAATATTTATAAATTGATACAAGTGTATTTGATATTTATAATTACTGTAATTTTGTTTTGTTCTAATGTGAATGTGACAATTGTGTGATGTATGTGACAAATTAATCAACTCATTGTACAGTTATTTTTATTTCCCATGTCCCCCATTTCCACATTTATTATTCTGAAGATTCCACATTCTTAGAATACAGCATGCTTTCAGGGTTGGGAAATGCAACACTGCCTGACCTGAGATGTTACAACTGCAGGTGTCAACGAATCCCTTGGGCTTGCTACCTTCAGTGGTGTCATTAACAGCATCTTTCACTTAAAGCTGCCTTGAAATGCTACTGTGCTCACCCAGTACCTCGTGTTGAAGGGTTAAACTGGAAATTAAAATATGCAAGTGATTTTTTAATTACTATTATAAACAATACAGTGACACAGTGTGCAGGACCTCCCATGCTGGATGAAACTGGAAGTTCTGAACAAACCCAAAAGGCCAAAACCCCCACAAAATATTTTAATATAATAAATTTCATAAAAAACGGAACTTTGTAAATCATAGTTTTAAAAATTAAAATAGCTTCATGTTGGAACTCAACTTTTTGTGTTTCTGGCAATCCATGTTACAGAATAAATAAATAAATAAATAAATAAATAAATAAATGTCTTTATTGATGGTGAGGCTCTTTAGCATGCTCTTCCACCTGACCATAAAAAATTTAATTGAAGGTCCTCTAAAAAGGACTCATTTTGTAGATTACAGTACATAAAACATTATTGCATCTCTAGGGACACAAAAAGTGGTTTTAAGACACAAGCATGCATTATTTGTGAGCTATGCTCAATTACAAAGTGTTGCTTTGTAATGTGTTTTGGGGGTTGGGTGCATGCCTCGTAATTTCAAATATGCCCTCAGCAGACTTCTTTGTCTTCGATGCATCCCTTGGAGTAATTCCCTCTACAAAAGTAGTACACAACCAGGGTTCTGTGTCATTGGTTTCTTATAAAAGGGAACAATCTGCCATTATCACTTAGCATATGATGTACAGAGGGGATAATTTAGTCATGTGTTGCAACATATGAGAACAATCTAATTCCCAAGGAGGTTTTTGTTACTGTGGGATTTTAAGAAGTAATTAATTAATATATTTTTCAAAAAAACAACATGGAGTAACTGAATTTTATAGAGCAATGTTACAAAGGGTACAGGGAAATGTTACAAAGTAGGTAGATTATACTGGAATGTAATTTATTTAATACATTTTATTTCTGTGGATCAAAGTGAAAACTGGTTTCATTTCAAATATACTAAATTCACAAACCATAATCTAGAAAACCAGCATTTTATGTTAATGGAGGATGAATTGTAACTGCCATGCATTTATAAAAAGAAATGCACAGGTATGTCTCAGCAAGATGATTTGTAGTTTACACTTGTAGGAACTATTATACCGGTACAATAGTCTCTTAAGTGCAAGTTGTTAGGCACTTGTGAAACAAATTGTGTACATCTAATTAATTTTTTATAGAAGCGGATAAATACAAATTACATTTCCACTTCCATATTCAATCATAAGAGGCTCCTTTCTTTATAAAATCTAAAACACTTATTTACAACACACGTAATATATTTTGCTTTTGTCAAAAAATACCTTTTGAAGAAATGAATTTTTAAGATGACAACTAAATAAAAATCTTACTGTACATATCTCCAATTCAACCTCAAGGTACTTACCATTAAGAGTTATTAATATAATGAATAAGTACACAGCAGTGCATTTTCAATTCATGTTGCCAATCCTGAACTTACAGGTACTGTTGCCTAGATAATCACAGATTGTATGTACCAATTTTTGTTACTTTACTGCTGTTGAAATACTCAATTTACTTAATGGAGCTATGACAATATGTACTTTAAGAACATCTCTATGCTTTCCAACTAAGTAGGGACTAATGCTATTATTACCAGTTAAATGATTAAGTTCATCAAATTCTAAAAGATCATCAAAATTAAGAATTTTATCTTCTTGACTAAAACAGTGACATCTTCTTATTACAGTCATCACATGTTCAACACCATCCTGAACACCTCTAATTAAAATTCCTACTTCCACCCGCATATCAGGAGGCGGCAAAGGATCTTTACACATCACAGATAATCGAACTGTACGTAACACACACTCGGGAACTTCAACAGTTCCCTGCCACACAATTAAATAAAACTTTTTAAACCAAACACCTTTTGGATAAAGATCCACAACCCATTCACAAGTATGATCACCGGTATGTTCGGCCAGTGAAGAATGACTAGAGAAAACAAGAGTTCTTGCATGGTATGGTGGTAAAGAGGAAAAGTTTTCAACACTAAGTAAGGTGCTCCATGTATCAGCAGTATATAAACGAGGTGTGAAAAGTAGATGTCCTCCATTTTGTTGCAGTACATCACTCAAATGTTCAATATGACCTGGAACATAAGATGTATTTGAACATAATGTTTTCCAAGTCATAACAATTCATATTTACAAGTATAACTTGCCATCATTCACTGAGTCACTTAAACAATAATCATCACATTTATACAGAAAAATTCATTGGATAAACAAAATTTTCTGATCACAAGCAAAACAAAAGATTCCTTTCAAATTCATACAACTACAGGATGAGACATATCAACCATGCATGCATGCATGCATGCACATGTGTATGTCTAAAAGAGTGAGTTTTCTTTGTTGGGAGGGAAGTAGGGGAAGATTTCAAAAACATTAAATAAAAGAAACTTTCAAAATTTCTTAGAAAGTTGTGATATTATAAACAATAATGGTTTGATGATAAATGAAATTGGTGGGAATACGTGGCATTCCAAAACTTTCCATCTCTTAAGGAAGACTGCTTATGATATTACCAACAGTATGTTGAGCTCATGTTCTATCCATCCAAACATTAATGTTGTGGCAGGTTACATGTTCTCTAGCACATCTTATATTGAAATCACTACTGAAAACCTAAAATTGAAGACTACTTTGTATTTTGATAGAAATATCTGACTTTTCAAACTTTTGGAGAATTTAGTGTACATGCTAAAAAGTAATACATACTTCTGTACATAACCATCGGTAGTTTTCACATTAAACCTATAAGAACTACGAGGTACACTAACTGTAATTGAATACAGTAAATCAAACTTCTTGTAACACAAAGATAAAATGAAACATTAAAAGTCTGGAGTCTTTAGGATTTATCATCTGCCTTGTGCAGTGACAACATAAATGAAACAACAACAACAATAATAATAATAATAATAATAATAATAATAATAATAATAATAACAACAATGATAATATTCTTTAAACTAGTAATGTTAAACAAACATATCATTTACAATAACTCAATAATATTTACCCTAACATCAAAGCTTGAATACAACATGTGCTGTACACATTCATTTTATATTGCTCGATGTGGAGGAAGTTGGGAGCAAATGTTTTCACCACAGTTTCTCTACATTTGGTACAAGTTTCAAACATGTAAGCATTTGTCTTGGTATTAACTACTATTATGGTTCTTCAAAAACACTTCATTTGTGTAAATTCATAAATATAAATACTCTTTATTGTTACGTTTAATTTTAAGACTACACTCAAAAACTTTTAGAAAAGTTTAATTTAAAATGTAATAACAAAGAAAGTCTTACCTTAATATAATTTCAATAACAATTCAAAATGTAAACCTTTCATACACAGTACTTCTACTTAATCTTGTATTCGTAACACCTAGAATATTGCTTTAAACAACATTGTTCCAAATACGAAATATTAAATTTTATGCCACTTCATAATTTATCTGTTTATTGTAATAAAATTTATAGGAATAACACTATCAAATAACTAATAATATTCAAATTCTATATTAAGATTTCAAATAATCTTAATATGAACATTATAATCAACCTTTACACACTATATAGAAAATGTTGTACATGCAAACTTTAGAGTACATTTAATTTTATATGGAATATGGATAGATTAATTTAGGTTGCAGCCAAATTAATATTTAAACTGTTAAATATGATAATAAAATACTTATGTTTTCTTAATTCTTTTGTCCATCAATAGTTTCAATGAAATGAGTTTTCAGAATGTCATAGAAAGAGCAAAACCTATTAATACGCTGGGGTGCCTAGAAAGGGAAGCAGCTGGGGCAACTTGTTCCAGGCCAGTTAATTGGGGCCTGGAAAATGTTTTTCATTCAAAATTAAAAAAGCTTTTGCTGTTACACAGAAAAATCAGTTGTTAATGTGTGTTGTAGTGTGGAGAAATCAGTTCTGTTAGGACAAAACTGTTGTTTGAAACAGCCTCCATGGATCTACCTACTGCATTAGACTTGTTTCTTTTGATGGGCAAAAAAAAATATAGCATTAAAAAATAAATCTCTGACTTTAATATTGATGGTGCAGATCAGGTTTGAAAAATATTTTAACTATTGCAGTTTTCAAAATTTCAGAAGTTTTAATGAAAATTGGAACTTTAAACTCTTCTATTCTAGCATAGAATTTAAAGAAAATATAGCAGTCCTTTTTCAGGGAATTTTGTAAATGTCACAGGGACTTCACATAAAGTACTCTAAAAAAAAAATCAATATATCTTAATGATCTCTGGAAGCAGACAACCAGATCTCACTTTTCTCCAGACATATTAACCAAGTTTCAGCTCAAAAGCTTTTAATTCAATAGAGTTATGTATGACACATACTTCTTTCCATCCATCCTGTTTTTCAGGTAGAAAAGTGCATATACTGCCTCATTACCTGCCCCAATCTTATCCATATTTGGAACAGCACTAATGTACCTTAATACTGATGTGTGTGGGAAGTTACAACTCAAAAGAATATTACGCTTACCATTGCACAGGGAAGAAAAGTAAAAATCAAATGACAAGAATTTCTTGCAACCTGACATGAGGCTGCACATCAAAAATATCTATCTAAGAATTAACAAGAATTGATGTGCACATAACAGACTACTGAATATGCAAAGTCAAGTTATAAACTCAACCCAACCTCAATCATAAGATTTGCAATTAAAGGGCAAAGAGCAAAGCCTGAGTGATACTCAGACTTGCAATTTTAACATGGTCTAACTCAATAAGTTAATGTTAGTGGAGCTGAAAGTATTAAACTGAAGATTCTCTAGATTATAATAAACTGCTTGGTCAAATGATACTTATGCACCATATGACAACAAACTAGACTCCACATTCACTTCTGATAGATTTAAATATAAAAGTATTAACACAAAGCAAATTTGTACTAGACTATAAATAACTATATATAACTTGAACAGAAAACTGTTCAAGGAATTCCAGCTTATTCAATAATTAATACAATAAGACCATATAACTGCCAATATATTGTAACAAGTCAAAATAAGAGGTAATACTTCATATGTATTTACATCAAGATAATGTATATGCATGGCCTACTGGGACAGGGATGTACATTGGCAATGTCATGAATATGATTGAGGTAAGAAGAGGAATGCAATCAACAACCAGATGGGAAATGCATGTTCTGAAATACAGATGTATACAATGAATGGATTTTCAGTCAGAGTGGTATGACTCTAAGGAATTTGGATGTGAGAGGGGTAATGCGATATTCACTACATATTCGAATGAGGATAATATCAAGGAAAAATGGATGGACTGGAATATTTGACAGAGTTGTTGGTAAAGTGTTCAGAGTTGGAAATGAAAAAAGAGGATTTTTGGTTTTTTGAAAGATAAAAAAAGGTAAACCACGGTACTGTTCTTGAAATTTGTTTTTTTATTTAAATGTTAAATTATTCTTTTCATTTGCAAAAAATATTATGTAAAGCTTTTTTTTTTCTGTTTTTGTTATTGTCACGAATAAGTGTTCTCTTATATTTTCAAATTGAAAGCATTTTGGATTTGATATTTAGGTAAGTCGCCATACTCAAATCTACAGTGTTTTTGTTACATATTAATCCTTTTTAACAAGTAGAAAAAGAGAAAAAAAAAAACTTAATTTCATTAATACCTGAATGGAAGGACATTCCAATAGCCATTCGTTCCACAAAAAATTCTTTATACATTTTAGTTAGGGGAGAAAGTAATAACTCTGCAAGTTGCCGCGGAGACATCATGGGAAAGCGAATATAAGCCATAACATTCATTACAAGATGTTCCATATATTTAGCACTTTCTTCGTTCATCAAAACCCGCTCTTGTTGAATATCCAACCACTTCACAACACAACTGTAACAAAAATTATGTTTATCAAAATGTTAAATAAAATAATGAATGTTGTTTGTACAAAAAAACATAATTTGACTTAAAATGCAGAATTATGTCTGATGTCTGGAGCAAGAGATATGGTAAGATGGGTGCGTGGGGGGTGGGGGTTAATTTCAGGTGGAAAAAAAATTCACCATCTTTTCTCAATTTGTTCAACTTATGTTTTTAATGGCATTTTGCTGAGAAACGCTTCATTTCTGCACAGCAGTTACTTGATTTCTCCTCTTCTAAAACATCCAGAAGGTTATGCATAGTGACTAAAAGCTCTGAGGATAGTTCTAAGTATTGCTGAAGAAAAAATATATTTTTTTTCAAATTCAAACAAAGAAAAATACAAATTTGTAAATAGACAAAATTGGAGTGTAATTTACGATATCCCTGTATCATGAGTGGCTTTGTGATTGTGGCCAATTTTAGGCTGTCAGAATCTTAGCCCACAGTCAGCTGTCAGAATTTTAGTGCATTCACTATTCAGAATTGACACTACTGTCTTTCTGACTCTTCAACAGCATTTGAGTCTCGGAAATGCACTTAGAAATTGTGTTGATATAAAGAATGTGATAAAATAAAAAAAAATTACAAAATGAACTTCCCATGGCAATCTGTTTCTGGGGTCAAAACTGAAGAAATTTTATTTAACTATATTAGTGCTAATTTCATGAGGAAGATGATGTGTCAGGTGAGTTTTTGTTCACCTGAAATGACTCTCCTGGATATCTTTATGCACAGTGAATAAGGGGTTAAGACAAATTTTCCTACTTTTCAGGACATTTCTCCTTAAGTTTGCAGTTTTGTAAAATCAGGGTTTCATAATTAAATTAATGAAATTCGATAAAAATATATCCAAATGCTGGTAATTTTTAACCTAAATTACGTCATTATAATCACTGTTCTCAGTAATGAGGTACTAATAGATTTGACCAATTGGTCACTGACAGGTTGCCAATGACTGACCAATCCTGCACACAATTAACTAGCTTAAACATTATTTGTAATTCATAGTTATCATTGATATTAGCTCAGGAGATTTAAAAATAAATACAAAGAGCAAAATACTTCAATTTGCGATATATTTAAGAAAAACAAATGCAAATACAAAACAGAAAAATCCCAAAAATCAAGAAAGATGAACGAAGTGGAAGAAATATGTACTAATAATTTTTGCATTGTTATATCTATGTATACAACTTATCCATGTGCTACTTTTTGTTTTCTAGGCCATATCTCACTCCTCCAGAACAGGCTTTGTAGAAAATTAATTCTTTGTTTTTAAATCCAAACGAAAAATCACAGAAAATATTATCAATGACAAGAAAGTAATTATATCATATTTTTATCGACATTGATAGTTGAACATTTGGGATATTTTCCAAAGCAGAAGCAGTGGAATGGCCTGAGTGAAATGAATGAAGTTAATTCTTTCACATTCATTGTCTAATTAATGAAAAGTTTAAAAATAAAATTGCTCTCTTGGCATCCCATTCTGCAGTCAATGCACTAGATTCCACAAAAAGTTGCCCCCTCTACTGGCCTTCTCAGTAATTACAAATGGTCAATTTCATTTGACTAATATGATAAAAATATAAATTATCTCTTTTTGCAACAAGCATATGAAATGGGCTTTTTTCACCAAGTGAATTTAATAATTGATTAATGATTTTCAAGCTTTTTTTTTTAATCACAAAATGGTTTATATTTGTCTCCATATGTGTATGACCATCACTAAAAATATGTGATTCATTGGTTTCAAGTTTGGCTTTTGACTGACTATGTGGAGAAAAATAAAAGCTGCAAAATAATGTTGTGATGTCCTCTCATATGTATCAAGCATAATATAAATTCCTGTACTTCATCAGGTAGGGTTAAGGCTAAATGTACTGAAAAATACTTATAGGAAAATTCAATAAATTTCAGCACTGTTATTGGGGAATTTACATTACCGAAGTCTAAACCTTGTTGGGAATAAATTATTTCCAGCAAGGTATAAACAAATTCAATTTTCTATCTATTCGTGTTAAATATTGACTTTACGCCGTGAAACCTTTAAAAAACTTTAAAATCCAAAACTCATATTTCAAATTGTTTTTCATTGATCCGAGAAGAAATTAAAAAATGTAGGCTTATTGCGCGATGTCGACGTGCTCCCTGAATTCAAAGCCGTATCCAAAAAGGGATGAATACGTGCATCATAAAGTGAAATTTGGCAAAATATAATTCCCTCTTCCCCACGCCGCGCGGCCAACCCTGCCGCCTCTAGAGCGTAAACTTGCCGCCAGCACTGGGCACGGGAGCGCGTATTTCTAAACCGTAACCATCCTATTATAATATCCAATAATTATGGAAATTCGCACATATCGTGCAATTCGTTTTCTACGACATACATGATTATAGATTTGGTCCGTTTGGTGCAATTTATTATGTGATAACGCTCACACTGCCTTTCTCATTCACTGCTTATACATTTGTCTTGGTTTGTGGAAACGCTGTCTGACACATCCGGTGTTGGAAACCGTGCACTGCCAGGCGCGTAGTCACATGCCTTTGCCCCAGCCTCTGTCCATTCTCTATTGATCATCGCATCAGTACAGTAAAAATCTGGCCTATTTCTTCCTGTCTCCTTTTTCGTTCGTTCAGCCCTTCTCCTAGCGAATTTGTGTTGGGTAGCTGCAACTGAAGGTTTACGTCTTCCAATAGCAAAGTTATTGCAAAGCATTACCATTACATACGCCAGTCTTAACCGCGCATACTTAGAAATTCCTACAGCTTTTTTTGACAAAAGTTGCTTTTAGATTTTCTATCATTTCTAACTGCTTGACTGTGAGGTAGTTCCATATTATTTGTAAACTGTATGTAGTTACAGGGAGTAGTTTGTAAACAATTTCATGGCTGTTTCTATTGACAACTGACAGGGACAACAACTAGGGAATGCCGTTTATACGGCTTGTTGCTGCAATTACTCTCCTTTCGGTGAATGTTGTTCCTGTAGTTTGCAGAGTAATTCCTAGGTACTTGGGTGAGCGTGTTGCTCTTAGTTGAGTATCATTGCACATTATTATGTCGTTTCTTTTCACTCTTCCGAAATATTGTAATTTCTGTTTAGTTATATTTGTAGTCCATTTGCAGTCGCCCATCTACTTAGCGCGTCAATTTCCTTTATTAAGTCTCTAACTAATGAGACTACTGCTACGTCGTCTGCATAAATGATTATTTCCACTTGCTTCTTTTGTCACGGCTGGCGTTAAATCATGCACGAGTACGTTAAATAATACAGCCCTTAGCGGATCTCCTTGCAATACTCTTCCACACAAATTTTCTCTGATACTATTACATAATCTCACCAGATTTAGACATTGTACTGTACTGGGGACGCATTTTGCGTTGAAAGTGTCAGCAAGAAGGCTGTCTGAATACAGCCAGTAAGGTGTATATTTTTCAATACAGAAGCTGTCAATGAATGTTTAATATTCATTTATTGGTGATTTCTTCCATAAATACGTTATACAGGATCTTTAGCTTAACTCGCAACCCATGTCTGGAAACACCACCTCTTGTTTTGGCAATTAGGCAACACGCAAAATACCTTCGACACCCCTTTTACTTATAGCGACCCACGGCCGCGTGCCCTCAGATTTCGGAGTGAGAGAATGTGGCTAACTTTAGTTGGAAGAAAGAGAAAGCACTTATTCTGTCCGTTTTAGACTTCAACGTACAGTTTGGTTAACTTACAGCCACTACACTGAAAAGAGTAAACACCTATCTCATGGAAAATTGTTTTATTATTTTTATTAATTATTTCAATTATTAATTTACTATTGATTTGTTTTATTGGTATTTTTAATAATTTTATTAAGGCTTTCTTATTTGCTTAATAATCAGATTTCAATAATAATGACATTATTGTTAAAAATAATGAAGAGCTTGGCGATAATGTTTTACGAGATATCTTTCTGATTTCACTCTTGAGCCGACTTTTATCAAATAATATGTTACGTTGGTGTTAATAAATCGATAAACAGTCATAACTTCTCTCCCCAGTACATCATCTTCGTATTACAGCTTTGTTTCTTAAGCATACTGGACCCAATCCTCTAAAGAGACGTTTTGTCTTTACTCATGTCTCTGATCACCCCTCCACCCTCTACCCACTCTGGGCAGCGCGAAAAGCTTCCGGCGTGTAAGCAGCGTACCTGCCCGCCTAAGCTCTTGAATAGAAAGAACACAGAAACATGAAAGTTGATGCAGCTTATGACCTGACAGTCGCCTCCTCTGCTGACTCGACGTGCGAGGCATGGCTATCTTGAAAGGTGACGAAAACACGCGGTTGCCAAAATAAGAACAAGTGATCTTAGAGACAGGTTGCGAGTTAAGCTAAAGACCTTGTTTGTTAATGTATTTTGATAATTATAACAAAGCCAAGTAATTTACTACTTTCAGGGAAGAAACGTCAATATCACAAGCGTTATAAGGTGAACAACCTTGCATGAAATAGAAATCTCCCTAAACCAGATTTTTTGTGTCCCGATCGATTCCGTCTTAGATTTTACCGTACAAAATACAATTTAAATTGATAGGATTTTCTTTACACTAGCAGAACCCGGCAGTTGTTCTGCCCTTCATCTCCCTCTTTCTACTTCTCTCTCCGCAAGAATGAAGCCCAGGTGGAGCGCATTTTGAATGGAAATTAATTTAAAATCAAGCGCAGTTTTGTTCTGCGGCGCCATCAAGTGGAGTTACAACATTAACAGTCTCAACATTCTGGGTAAAAAAAAAAAAGTACGTGTAGTAGATATACCAACTACACGCACGAACACAGAGAGAGGGAGAGACGGAGGGAGAGCGAGGGGGAGAGAGAGGGAAAGAGGACACTCGATGTCCGCGAAGAAAACGTGAAAAATTCAAAAATAAGCTTTATGACAATGTTAAGCATACTTTTTTCTAATAAATTACTTTGATATCCCGAATGGTTTCCATTTTTATGACAGAGAGCTTCTGCAATTTATTGTGAGTGTCATTTACAAAAAAAGGCAAACACAATTTTCTGCTAAGTGTGGAACAATTAAAAGTTTTCTTAATTCTGAAAAAATATATATTAAAATATTGTAAAATAGATAATTTGTTTTCATTTATTTTTAATCTTGTTGTTCATTTATATTCATTACGAAATTATTGATGAAATACACACGTTACATGCTTCACTAAGACAGTACGTTAATTTCATAAAAGTACTTCCTTGTGCCCAGTTTTGCGTTTTTGCAACAACTCATATCTACGAAATATCCCCCTCCCCCCCAAAAAAATCTGTCATCTTACCTCATATAGAAGTAAATCTAGCAATATGAAGCAAATAGAAAAGAAAAAAGTTCTGAGATTAAAACGCTATTTTCTTAAAAACGGCTCTAAATATTTCAATGAAAATCGCTATGCAGGACGAGGCTTTACTCTTCTTTAATATTCTAAATTTAATATTCCGATTCTCCTATTAGGAAACCATTAAGTTGAGAAAAATTAAAAAATTTACTTTGGGATGCGATAGATGGCAGATGGTCAGAGGATAAGGCAATACCAAACCGAAGGTTCACACTAAGGATATAAGAAAACTTTACTACATGAAAGTCTGTGCCATTCTGTTGCACCACAAGCTTTTTATTAATGAAATGTGTTCATCGAAAACAGATCTTCATATAAGGTCATGTTGAATTTTTCAAAGATATGAGTATTTTTTTGTGTAATTTCGTATTTCCCATCAGCAAGGCACTACCTCAGCGAAGACAAGCTCTAAACTCCCGACTGCTCTCTTGGTTTATGTGGTAGTGTACTGTATGTGTCTAAGTAGGGGTGAAGATAGGGCAAGGAATTGGAAGGAAATATCATGTGTGGTCAGTGGCCCGTTCATTATGGTACTGCTCTGACATTTGCCTGATGCTGATTGGAGAAACCACAGAAAATTACATATTAGAGCAACCTACCGCTAGAATTGTCCTGCAGACAGTGGCTGATATATAGTATATATATACATACATGAGACTGTCCATATATATTAGAAAAAAGTATTGAGTAATAATTAAATTAAAAATTGAAGCTGAAAATTACACCAGCAGATTTTACTGAGCGGTCTTGAATGAGGACCAAACTGAGGGGAGGAAAGAGAAACTTCTGGCCAGATTGAAAATGGAAGCAAAGAAAAATGAAGAAAGAGGCAGAAAGTTGAATAAACATACTCCATAGTGGCTCATACGAAAAGAAAAAATTGAAAATTTAATATCGATAACACAATCTATAACTTAATCTCTAAGTTTCAAAATTTAAGGAAGCCACAGTGAATGACATGAGTAAAAACTGATCAAATAGCATGTATATAGTTTTATTGAAATAAATCTAGAAAGAAAAAAATATAATTATTGAAATAAATCTACTAAGAAAAAATAAAATTATTGAAACAAATCTAGAAAGAAAGAATATAATTATTGAAACAAATCTAGAAAGAAAGAATATAATTATTGAACAAATCTAGAAAAGAAAGAATATAATTATTGAAACAAAATCAATAGAAAGAAAGAAATATAATTATTGAAACAAATCTAGAAAGAAAGAATATAATTATTTAGAACAAATCTAGAAGAAGAATAATTATTGAAACAAATCTAGAAGAAAGAATATAATATTGAAATAAATCTAAAGAAAGAAAGAAAAGAAAAAGGAAAGAAAGAAAGAAGAAGAAAGAAGAAGAAAAAGAAAGAAGAGAAAAGAAAGAAAGAAAGAAGGAAAAGAAAGAAAGAAGAAGAACAGAAGAAAGAAAGAAAGAAAAGGAAAAAGAAAAAGGAAAAAAGAAAGAAAGGAA
The DNA here is from genome assembly GCA_017312745.1 of Gryllus bimaculatus. Classification (NCBI taxonomy): domain Eukaryota; kingdom Metazoa; phylum Arthropoda; class Insecta; order Orthoptera; family Gryllidae; genus Gryllus; species Gryllus bimaculatus. Next base: position 8,162,385 of record BOPP01000020.1, read on the forward strand.
AAAAAAAGAAAGAAAAAAGAAAAAAGAAAGAAAAGAAAAAAAAAAGGAAAGAAGAGCCTTTTCCGCCTATTTAAAGTATAAAATATGAAATAAGTTACATTTTGAAATAAACATTTTTAAAAACAACCATACCTATAATAAATTTTTAAATGTTTTTTTTAAAGTTAAAAGCGTTTTTCTTTAAATTTTTTATTGGTATGGTTGATTTTAAATGTTAAACCAATCATTACTTCATATTGTGATAAGCCAGAAATTCCTGGTTTAATTTGAATAGAGAAAATGGCATCAAGTTTTAGCAATACAATGCAACCAATAAACAAAGTGTAGTATTCCATGCTTCGAGTCACAGCACTGTTCATTTGGGGAGGGATGGCCGGAGACATTATGTGAGAGGGAGATGTCTCTGGCCATGAAGATGGCATTGAAAGCCATCTGTGGGAAGAAAAAACTAATTGCTCTCTCAAAACCTACTAATCATGCTAATCAATTGGTGCTGTGTCAGTATTTTTTTCAGCATAGACTGGGGTACTAGTTAAATGACAGTGAGGCAGGTAATTTATGTTTAGTTTTAATAGCTTGGCATTGTGCACAGCAAAAGTTTAGCACAATCAATGTTATTTGCGTTGAATCATATTTGTAATATTTTTAATGTAATTTGGGACTTGAATTTCAATAGACTCCCTATTTTGAAGGATTTATATTAGGATAGTTCTGGAGATGGGCAGGAATTTTTAATAAGTTGGCTGAATTTAGAAGTTGCACATAGATGTTTCATCCGAAGCACAGCCAGGGTAAGTCGCGTCTGTACATTAACTTTAGAGAAATTATTGAATCCTATAAAGTATCAAATAGTCGAGGATATTCCAAGAAATTTGTAATCCATTCTAATGATAGGCAAGAGCACGATAATATGGGTATCAAGGACATTCCATTGACAACATCAAGCCCGAGGACCCATTTTATTCATTAGCTCAACAGAATTTTGTAAGAATGAAAGAATGAAGGTTAAATTTTATTATTGAGAGAAGAAAAGGCTGATAATTTCAATTCGTTTATATTCTAGACATTCAATTTCATTTATTCTGCGATTGTAGTTGTTAAGTTACATTGGTGACGTGATGTTTTACCAATATTTACGACAATCTACTCTTTAAGTTTAAACTATTAAACCACTTAAATTTCAAAATTAAATTATTCCTTCAATGCATGTCTCCCCCTCTCTTCAACTATTTCAAATATAACGATAACAATTGACCAAAGAATATTCATAGCACTCAACGAATCTGCACATTTGATAAGAGTGCAACGTAGAAACACTTTGCTGAAGAATTTTTGTAAATAGTTACTACTGAAATGTATATATTGTAAATTATTGTTAAATTAAAATTATTGAATTAATAAAAAGATATTCAGACGGAAGAAGTGATTTACTAGTAGTACTGATAATTTATAATAGTTGCTGTCAATTCAATAATTAGTTTTAATCCACATAACTTCCAGGAATCGTAATTCTGTATAGAACTCCACATGCAGCAGGTAAAGAGAGAAATGTACGTTAGAAAAAAATTGAAAATTTACTTAATGTGATAATATTTTAACGTTGAGAGAATTTATGATCATAGCAGGGCAATGAAAGAAAAAATAATATTGATAATAGTAGAGGAAGTAATCCCTTCGTAATATCCATAAGATTGTTTGTAAATAGTATCAATATTGACTAATTTTAATATCAGTGAAGTAGGTATTTCACAAATGACTTGCTCAACAGGAGGCAACAAAAGTATAAATTTGGAAGAAGTAAGTATATCACAATACTTTATATTTTAATTGAAGGGGAAAAAAGACCTTTGTGGCCCAATGTATAGCTGTAACATTAAATCATGTTCACACAGTTTTTAAAAATTTGGATTTTGTAATATTTTTCCTTCTCCTCCTCATCATCAACACCCTCGGTTTAGGAGCGTCCTTAGTGTAGGTCCTGTTAGTGGATAGTAAAGCAGTATTCCTTCATGTGAAGTGTTTCTGCTGCTGCCAACTTCTTTTCGCATCTATCCCTCTTGCCATTCAGTGTATAGTTTAATGCCATCCATGGTAAATATTGTTTGTCCATTCTTTTCACGTTTTCTCTATTTCATTTGATAATTTTTGATTTCTCCTCCTAAGTTCCCTGTTTTCAGTTATTTCCTAATTGTTTTGAATTTTGTCTCTTCTTGTTACTCCTAACACTGCCTTGACCACTGCTTCTGACACTTACTTGACTACTGCTTCCAACAGTGCTTAGAAACTTCATCTGAGCTACTTCTGTGCTTCTGATTTCATTTATGCCCATTATCCACATTTCTGAACCATACTTTTGCCTTGGTTTTGATGTAATATTATGAATTGTCATCCTTGTTTGTTTTCTCATACATCCAAAATTCTCTCTTTATTATTCCATTGTTTCCATTCCTCCATGGAAATTAACATACCAAATGAACACATTACCTTTTTAATAACTAAATATTTATAAAACTGGTGATTTACACTTTAGATGGGTTAATGATACATTTTCACATTCCCACCGCATGCATTTCATAAAAGCTGATTTACTATTCCTATGAGTATGAGGAGAAAAAAACAAACAAAAAAACAAAACATCTTTCAACCTTTATGCACTTACTACAAGGAAGTGTTTGAATATTGAATATGCAATGGACAACTTGAAATGAAATAGGATATGAACAAAAAAGGGAATGCAGAAAAACATTTGTAAATTCATTTTTTTTTTTTTTTTTTTTTTGAATCCACCCCCAGACTTTACCACACCTATTCCATTCATTCAAATATCAATTTTTACTCACTTGTATAGTATGGTTTCATCATGAACAACCAAGTCATTTTGTTTCAATATGTTAATAAAAACGTCTGGTTCAAAATTACCAAAATCAGATGCTTCAGCCACCATTTCAAAATTCCACTTCACAAAGTTCTGACAGACCTACAACAAAACTCTTTAAATAATGTCAACCAAGCAATTATATTTCACAAGTGAGAGGGATTTTTTTAAATACCTGAGCTACATCATAGTGCCCACATGCCAAAGTATATTGGAGCCATGAAACTAACTGATTATTGGAAGCTGCATGAGCAATGTGCATACACATATATTCTACACATAACTTGACTAGATCCTACAACAAATTTAAAAATTTAGAACATAAAGAATTAAAATGAATTAATAATTTAATCACATTAAAAATGGAGTATGAAGAAACAGAAAAAAATAACATCCAAAATTATCACCTTGACATTATACTTGTCAGCTAGTGAGAGAACTGGCATAACAGTTGCATGATTGATGCGGATACGGCCCGTATAAAAATATTGCAGAAAATCTCCAAATATAGCTGCACAAGTTGGTGTTTCTTGAAGAACAACTCTACTCTCTTGAGATTCACTCCATTCTGGATTCATAAGCATTACCTACAAACAGCATAATCAATATAATAAATCTGAATGACATAAATGCTACATGACACATGATTTTTAAAAAACTAATTTTTTTTAAGTAATGTGTTTATTTTACAAGAAAAAATATTAGGAAAATTGATCTTGAAACTTTTCCAACTAACCTGGAATACCTCGCTAGATGCACACAAAATCAGTCGATGAGCTGGATATTCTACTCCAGAAACAATGAGACATATGTCATTCATTTGTCTTTCCATATACAGCATTGATATTTTTTGTAGCACAGTATGTGAATTATCAATCTGTCCCAAAACAATAATGATGAAAAGGGCTGAAGAAGACACTGTTCTAAACTCATCAAAGTTGCTTAATAGGAACATCCTATAAATTGGGTTGTGGATCTTGAGTTAAGCTCAGTTCTTTCCAATATTTCAACTGTATGTTTCTCCTTCAGCACGGCTGCAGATGCCTCTCAAACATTCCACCTCATTATCTCAATTTTACCTCACATTCTATAAATCACTGGCATATCCACAAGACTTCTCAAATCCCATTCTGATGCATGTTGTAGCTTCAACCATGACTGAATAAGCAAAGTGAAATAGTCACAGTTGAAGCAACAACATATCAGAATGAGAATTGAGAAGTCATGTGGATACATCAGTGATTAATAGAATTCGGGGTGAAATTAGGATACTGAGGTAAAATGTTTGTGAGATAGTGATAGCTGCAGCCCTGCTGAAGGTGAAATACTCAACTAAAATGTTAGGCAGTAAATAATTAAGTAATTTTAATTAACTAAACACAAGATACACAATTCAAGAGGTCGAAATATACAGCATTGAAAATGATATACCTCCATATCTTCTGATGTAAATGAAGCAGAACAGCAGTCAGCTTTGGAAGACTTATTTTCTTTACCTTTGGGTACTGAACCCCTAGTTGTCTGTCCGGTAGCAGATCGGAACATTCTAAGCAGGAGGAAGGACACGCCACTAGATATAACACCTTATACCAACACTATCTAGTATGGAATTTTGAATCACTGTAAAAAATGAGGGAGATACACTAAAGATAATAAACAAAACATAATAGGTGTGTTTTGACTAAATAAAAAGGACCAAATGAAAGATTTTAAGAAACCATACTTTTTTAAGAGAACTAAAATTTCAACAAAATTTAAATATTAACTGAACAGGAAGATAGACATGGCAGTCATGGTTATATTTACCTTCCAAATTGTTCCAGCATTATTTACATGACAAATTTCACTTTCTTTCCTTCTGTAAATTGTATTATAACTTAAAATGGTAACTCTGTATCTATATTTTTAAATACGACACCTTGATGCACATTAATAAACAGTAAAAATTATTTAATTTCTAATCATGGAAAACATAGAAAAGAAATAATTTTTTACCCAAAGAATTGGGGAACAAATGTCAACATAAAAATCCAATTTCTTCTTGTCTCGTCATTGCCCACCTAATGTATGCTTTCCGGAGGCTGAATAGAAATGTCTAATTATTAGATGCAAATAACGCTTACTTACTTTCTTTCTAAACATATCTTAACATTGCCCAAAATATTTAAGTACCGCAAATTATTTGTACCGGCGAGCCAGAGTTGAAGGATTACTGGCAATTAAATTATCTGAATACATGACAGACTGAGTAGTTATTACAATCCACGGTGTAAAAAATATCCTAATTATCTTACACAGAGTCACAACCAGACCAAATCAGACAAGTACACAAGTAACTCATAATTGCGAGCAGGTTGTGAAGTTGTGTAACCTGAGATAAATTCAGTTCATTTTGGCACCACTGATTGCTTTTGTGCAATGGCGGATAAAGATGATTGTGAAGTGAAAAGTGTGGAGGAAAATATTAATATAGATCGTTATAGAAAGCTAGTGAGATCGTATTTGGATTTGGTATGAATTTTTATTGTCCAAGAAAATGTGTGTGTATTTTTGTTTAATGTTGTATTTGAAGATTTGTATTTTGAGGTTATATTGCCTTTTATAGCATCTTTATTCTGCTGCCTTGTTTTGGGCAGACAAGGTTGTTTCACTGAGTGGGGAAGATCCTGATGATGTATATTGGCTAGCACAATGCATGTATCTCATGAAGCAATATCATAGAGCTGTTAACCTGATCAAAAGTAGAGGTCTTGAGAAGGTAAGTTGTACTTCAGATTGATTTTTGTTCACAACATAAATGTACTTCCTCTCAAAACTGTTTTTTTTACAGACAAATTTGTTGTGTCTATACTTGGTGGTACGCTGCCTTTTAGAAGCTCGAGAGCCTACAGATGCATTGCAAATTTTAAGCGAAGTCGAACAGGAAGGAAATTTCAATCTTACAACAAACATGATAACTGATTCAACAACTGTCAACCATTCTTTACTTGATAACAACTTGAATCATGTATATAACTGCTTTTGTCTGTTATATTAATATAACATTTTGGATATATGACTGAGGAGATTTCAATTCTTTCAGCTTCAAAGCGCCATTCTTTATCTTAAAGGCTGTGTATACGAAGCAATGGATAATCGGGGTTTAGCAGCTGATTGTTACAAACAGTCATTACGCCGTGATGTGCATTGCTATGAAGCATTTGAAGCCTTAGTGCAGCACCAAATGCTTTCCTCTTGGGAAGGTGAGAAACATGCCATGAATGAAAATAAGTAGTGATAATGGTGTAGTTATTCATTTAAACTTTTTTATTAATTAGCAAATCAAACAAAAACACACCCCAGACACACACAAATAAAGAAATGATAAATGAAGGGAAAAAATGTTCCTTCTACATCAGGGGTGTTCAATTTGCAAGTCCTCAAGGGCCAGAACTAAAACCTTTAATATGGTGGTGGGCCATATTTTCATTTCTCAGACAATCCATACCTGACTTCCTCATACTGTTGATCTAAGCACTTAGTCCTGATGCTCAGAAACAGGGAGGAAAAATGGAACCATACATGATAGCAGGCTTTATCATGCATTGGACACTGAAATTCTTTAGGATGATTTTGAATTTACTAAGAAAAAATGCCTCAATATAAACTTAATGTATATTTATGTTAGAGGGGTATTGAACGAGGTATGACACATGTGCTAGATGCACTATGTTCTCGTCCGACATGGATTCAAAGGGCTTTCTCTTTTGACAAATAACTTTTCAGGGACCACAATAAGTGGATTACGGACCACCAGTTGGACAATTCTGTTGTAGATGAAAACTGAAGTCACCACCACCTATCGTAGTGAATGCTAGTTCAAAATGTTATACTTTAATGTACAAGTACATAATTAGAAAAGAAGTGCAGTTATGAGTAAGTTTTCAAAGTAGTACAAATGCAGTAAAGTAACGGGATAAACAAATTGCTAGTGCTTTTTTTTTTTTATATCACAGCATTATAAATGTAGAAAAGTACCAAAATTAATTTTTGAGACAAATTTAAAAACAGTTCTGCAGCAAAATAGACGTCGCTATTATGATGCAACATGAGGAGGATGGGCCATTCCATAATTAGCCATTTGATTAACTATTTCTTGCAATGGAAAACGCAAGTTGTGCATTTTCTTCCAATGTTGTGAATAATGCTGATGAACAAAAAAATTATGTAATGAACAGTCAAGAAATGTTTTGTTCTTGTAATACAGTGGTACATTAGTTACATACCTTATTCAAAACAAGAAAGAGTTACGGACGGCTAAGTAATAATTAAAAAACTTCTTCTGATGTAAAACATTTTGTTCTGTGGAGGCTCTCAGCTGCACTTAATGTTTTAATACTTCACAGTGTCCTTTAGCTACTATCTAACATAAGGTGTTTCCTTTCCCATAATGAATTGTCAAATATAATGTATGTAAATGAATATTGCATATTTGATTTGTTATCAAACTTTGCCGTATGGCGTTAGCTTTAGTAGTATGGCTTTGATAATTGTCCAAACCCATAAGTTCTTGTGATACTTATTTCTTTACTAACTATTGTTCAATTTAACTGTAATTGAGGGCCTTATTCTAGCTCAGGAGCAACCATTTAAATATTTATTTTTACCAGCCTTTGTCCTGGCATTCTAATTATGTTGTTTTGACACAGCCTTGAATCAGTTGTTCCTGTTGCTCCTAACAATGGCTTTTCTGGTTTCAAATATTCATCAAAAAACAATACAGTAATTCATCAGAATCACTCATCAGTAATCACTTGTTATTTTCTCATAAACATTTCTGGGTCAATTAACATTAAGCATACATTAAGACCACTTCATTCGTTATTCAGTTTCTTTTCCAGGTTGTACGTATCAAACGAAGGATTTGAATTATGAAGTGTTTTATATTTTCTTTCCTCAATATTGAAGGAAATCAACTTCGTACTTGTTATTAAAGAATTAATTTATGTCTTTTTATGGTTGTTACTGCATTTATTGATAATTTTTCTTCTTTATTATTGTGTTATTTCATTTTTTCACTAGCACTTTTTACTTCCACACTTTACTTTTTTTAAAATTATCAACAAATTTATTCAGAATATTTGGAAGAAATCTTATTGGTTAAATCTTTATTTTTTTCTTCATATATTTCTTGTAGTAATCTGAATGAGATTCATTGAGCAATTTTTTATTTATCTATTTAATGCAATTTGCAGAGGTGGAGATTGATCATCAGGGTCTAACCAATTAGCTTCACATCGATTGTATGCAAACTGTTAAAACATCAAATTGTATACTTGTGACATACAAGGAACAAGAATAACTTCCAAATTGTATACCAACACAGTTTTAGACCAGACTATTCTTTGCATAAGACAGCATGCTACTGTTTGCCAAAACATTGCCAATTCACTCAACCACAGAGAAAGAATTGAAACTATCGTTACAGATTTTTCAAAGGTTTCAATTTAATTCTGTCTGCCAGACTTCTAAATAAAATTACCGAATTGTAAGAAGATCTGTGGATAGACTCTGGATTAGGAAATTACTCCACAGTCGGACACAGCGAGTTTGATTTAATGACTTTCTATCCTACAAGGTAGAAGGCTAGGTAATGACCGGCATCCCTCAGGGAAGTGTGTTAGGGCTGCTCCTTTTTCTTATGTATGTTAAACAATCACACTTTTCGAATCCATCATGTATCAAAAAATTAGGGACAAATTCTACTTTGATCAGTTGCAAAAAGATATTGACGAATTGATGAAATGGTCCCAGGTATTGGAATTATAATTAATCCAGATAGAGGCCAAACAGTTTTATGAAGGGGCGAATACCGAAAACAGTCCCAATATCTGGGCGAATAGTTCAAAGCAACCTCAGCTCAGCTGATCGTGTATATTACACAGGAGGCCTGGAGGGCTCATGAATAAAAACAACGGGGGTAAAGTCAACAGTGAATATTAAGGTACACATTGAAAGGCAGCCCAACTGTGTGCTCTCTTCTAGGGGCACTCAAAGAATAGAAAGCTTTCAGTGAAAAACTTGAAATGACATGCTACTGAAGTAGGAGTGCCCATTCACATAAAATGCAATGTAGAAAACAAAGAACAGATGTAGGAAAATTCAGCTTTGTGAATAGGACCATTGTTGACTGGAGCAACTTACCTGCAGATATGCTGGTGACCCTTCCTTGAGGCAAGCGAGTTATGCATTCAAGATTTCTGAAGAGCGAAAGTGTATAGAACAGTGATGTCCAGTGAAATGCATTGAATTGCGGGTGATGTGGGATGTACCGTTAATGAATAAATTACTGGTTAATGTAGGGAGATGAAGTGAAGAATTGGTTATGGAGGAGAGATGGGAACATTTTATCTATTTCTTTATACTTGTCTATTTGTGTTTTTATTTTATTTCATTCTTGTTTGTTTATTTGTATTTGTTTTATTTACTCTTTTGAATATTTGTATGTATTGCTTCTAATTTTTATTTTTGTACATTTTTTTTTATTATTATTGACCGCCACTGAGTGTACACTCAGTTGCAGTAGTAAATTATTATTTATGTGAATTTGTTCTTACTCAATTATTCTTTTTAGAGAGTGAACTCTTGGATTCATTGCCGTTTTCTGAGCAATGTGCAGCTCATGAAGAAGGATTGCTCAGATTATTATATGAGAGTAAATTGAAAAAATATCATGCTCCAGGACCTGTATCAGCTGCATTACCTTCTCAAATTGCTGGACTCTCTGGCAACTTAGATCTTGCTGTTGCTCAGGCAGAGCGCTGCTATTATAATTGTAATTACCGCCAATGCAGTCAAATTACGGAAGAGTAAGTATTTTATTTTTAATTGGGGTCATGATGGTTTTAGTTGGTATAGAATTCTAATAGATTTATATCTGTGTTTATTAAAGAATTATTTTGAACCAATTGTTTACAGACAGTTTATTCTTCTTCAGTTTTCTTATGTTTCGCATCCTAATCTTTGGATTCTTCTTCAGGTGCTACATATTTATTCATGAGTTTCCATATTCCAGCAACGTGGTCAAAAGTAATTTATTGTGAGTGGATACTACCCAACAATAAATTACAATGGGCTTCATGATAAATGTTGATATGATGAATTCCGTTCAACATATCCATATGTTACTTTTGACTAAGTTGCTGGAAAACGGTAACTCTTGAATAAATATATTTTATGTGATGAAGAATCCAAAGGTTATGATTTGAAACATTGGGAGAAAATTGATGAAGAATAATGAGTCTGTAAACAATTGGTTCAAAATAATTTATTTGAAAGGAATTCTCACTTAAAAATGTTTTCCTCAGTTTGACCATCCTTTTTTATCATAACCCTTATCTTAAAACTACATGACAAGCTTGACAGTACCTTCTGCCGCTGTATCTTGTTTACATCTATAAATTGGACACGTCTCTGTGAAAACAAAGGTGTTCAACTTTGAGAATTTTTGTGTTTTGTTAGTACTTGATGGAACTCTAGCACTCATGTCATAAAACTTCCAAAATTGGGGTAGTAAGGAACATTTGACTTTGACTGGTGTATGAAAAATAGAAAAAAAGCAACATTTTTTTATTTTCTTCAACAAAGTAATATTGGATCTATATACTATTATATTATTGTCGTTTAATTGATATACATTAAATGTGGAACGTAATATGCTTGCAAATGAAGAAAACTAATTACATTTCTTAGAGTCAGTTCATTGAAATATAACCACAGGTTTTTGCCACTTCTAATTATTCTGTTGTTTGAAATTCCTGTGAATAAACATGTAACCCCCATGGTAGCCTCCATGCAATATTTTTTTTGTTTTTAGAACAATCTATAGATATTTTGAAGAAAATTAATTTTTTATGCTGCCTCAGGAAGTGTTAGGAGAAGTATTTGATTAGAAATGAGTGTCAGTGTATACTGAACATTTCCGAGATGACTTATTTTACTGATTGATGTGGAACAAGAAAACTGAATGATGTAAAATAAATACTAATTAAGGGGTCGTAATTATTTCTTCTCTTATTCTTTACCAGTAGAAGTGATACTATATATTAAAGAACTGTTTTCACAAATTTTTGCATTTTTGCGTAAAGTATCACTTTATTTCATTTACTTTTTGTTCAAATATATTTTTTGACAATTGTTTTTTGTTTCCTTGTAGAAGAGCTGTTACCTATTTATCTTTGTACTTTATGGCCCAAGAGACATTTTACTTTCATTTTTGAGTTTTCTCTATTTAGTTAGAAAGTTTGGAATTTATCCTGATAATAGAGCACCTTCTTTGCTACTGTAAGAGTAACAAATTTTGAGCAAAGTTATTTCTTTTAGTACTCTCATTGATGTGGTTTTCATTAGCCATTCCCCCCCCAAAAAAATTCTCTCCCATTTATTGCCGCATAGTGTTGAAGATGATAGAATATTTCCGTTGATAAGTATCATCATAATGTCATGTTAGCATACCTGTTAAAATATGTGTCCTCCACAAAGTTATAATGTTTGTTCTAAATTCTCTTTGCCTACTTCATGTTGGAAAACTTTGCCTAGTCCATAACTAAATTTACAGATTTTTCTGTGACATTCATTTTCCAATTTACAATCAGAAATTTCTTCTTAATAATATTTACCTCCATACACTACCTAATAGTACGTGTATGTGAAAAATTGTATCCCTTTTTAAGCAATTTTTAAAAATAAATTTTTATTCTCTCAAAAGCACAGAAAAAGCTAAACATACTTTGAAAAAATGTACATCACTTTATTTATAAGTTTTCATTTGATTTCTTTTGTCAAAGAACAGTAAAATTTGTATGTGATGTATGTGAGAGAAGTACCATCTGCACACTTTTCTTGAGTTCCAGAATCTCTCCCCAATAATTTAACTATAAATAGTGAAATGATGAAAAAGTTTCATGAAAGTGAGGTGAGCAACTTTTGAAAACTAGACATTTTCACTCTCCCATTATAGAAAAGGTTTTTGCATTAGTGAAAAAACTGCAGATTTGAATTTTTATGTTGCTAAGAAAATAGTAACATATAATGCCAGCTCTACTCCTAGTACTATTATCAAAACGGGAGCTCATGAAAACTTGCGCGTAGTGAAGTTACATTTATGTCCAGAAGCAAATCATGGGACAATTTCAGCATTTGCTCAGTGGATCAGGGAAATTGGGCAAAAACCTGATTGAGATGGGGTTCATTGACTTGAAAGTTAAAGTACATTTCTTGTTAGTTGTATTAAGTCTTTTTTTTAAATTATACAATACAAATGTGAACAATGGCATTATATTATAAGGTTGTAGAAAAAATATAATTTTTATTTTTGATGGTCAATATAGTGTAATTGTATAGAAGAAGTAATGCAGCAGAAAAAAATTTACTTGTAACTTAAACATGTGTGTTGATTTTAATTGTTTATTGTTATCTGGCAATGTGTTGTAAAGTAATGTACATGTTTTCTAAGTGGATTTCTTGTAGTGGGCAGTTGGTACTGATGCCTGATGAATGTTATTTCTACAATGTGTGTTGTAATTATAAATATCAGTATTGCATAAAAATATGTTCTCATCATTAAGAAAATCAGTTTTGACAAAAGCTACTGATTCTTAAATAAATAGCCAAAGTAATGGTAGGATTCCAAGGTCACTGAAGAGAGGCTTGTAGAAATCACATTGGATGGCATTTTCTTATTAGGGGCCATCCATAAATTACGTAACGTAAGTTTGGTGTATTTTAAATACCCCCTCTCCTCCTTGTAACACACCCTTAATGTGCAGTTGAACCCTCCCACCCCTAAATAATTACGTAATGCCTGTGATTACAACCGCCTCTTTAAATTCAAGAAGTGGAAATAAGTTATAGCACAATAAACAAATTGTATTCATTTTATTTGTCTTGAATTTAGTTGTAGTTAATTTAGTGTTTAATTCAGGTATATGAATATTCCATTCGATTGAATTCAGAGACCAAGGAATTTTGTTACCTTAACATCAGCCATATACTTAACAATTCAGTACATTTATATAATATAGATTTATCATATCATTTGTCACATAATTTGGACAATCACAAGAGGTGGATAAAATGGATCTGTATCAAAAATTGGATTTAACTCCTCTGCAACAGCACAAGAAAAATTTCAAGAACTAGATCAAGCAATATGTCCATTACATTATATATTCTGCCAAATTGTGGTAAATTGAAACTAATATTGCTACAACAGCGCCTACTTTCTCGCAATATTGTTAATGGCAATGTGATATTATAATATGACAATTTCTGTCTTACACTTCAGCCCATTTAAAAAATTCTTAAGGAAACGAAGCCCTAAGAGCACATTTTTTATCTTTCTCGCTTCTGATTACGCAGTAGAAAGAAAATTATGTAATCCTGTGGAAAAAAAGCTGTGAATTTTCGGCAGAAATAACTCTAATTGCGGGGCTCTAGTAACAATAAAGTGGATAAATCTAGTTGCTAAATTTAGGAGGGGGAAAATCCTCTAACACGTGGTGTAGCCAGAATCCAAGTTTTATGGGTCTTAGTTACCGAAAAATCGATTAACGACAAAACGTCTGTCTGCCTGTGAACAACAGTTAAACCGGTCAACCTATCTTGTCCAAAATTCTTCAATAGATCTGGCTGTTGTTGCGGCTATTTGAATTTGAAACCAATACTTAAGTTGGGGGTTACTTTACATCACACTCTGGGACATTTTCCAAATTTCTGAAAAATGGCTCCGTTTTTGATCAAATTTTGTTGTTTGATAGTGTGAAGAACGTTGAAGAGAATATTGTACGTCTCATGTTCGTTAAAATCCCTAATATTTCGAAAATTGAAAAATTCAAAATATTTTCAGCATCTTTCTACAACTACAATTGTGAAGATGCAAGGTTTTTGGCAATAAAATGTGTTCATAAAAAAACAGATCTTCAAATAAGGTCTTGTTGCATTTTTCGAAAATATGACACTTTTTTGTGTAATTTTGCGTCAAACAGTCGCCCACTTCGTATTTCCTGCACTTTTTGAACGTAATTTGAGAAGTGTTTGGAGACAGTTGGATTGTACGTAAGTTAGAATTTGTGTATTAATTCATATTTTATTGTTCGTTTCATACATTCGAGCTTTTGTTATACGTTTACAAATAAATCTTCTAGAAATTATGTAAAACTTATTTCATACTCCATGTTTTGTCCGTGTTGCGATGGATGTATTTGCATTATTTATGTATTGATGTATTTTCTTTCAAGCAATTGGCAAATCTCAATTGAAATTAGCCCACTTAGGTTTTCTCTCATAGGATTTAAATGTAATATGAAGGCAAAATTGCGTCTTCAGGAAATATCAGATTGGAATGCGACAGTGGCAGTCCCGCGAAACGGCAGCTGTAGTTCTGTGAATTATGACTCATATTTGGAACATGATTTAGATGTATGAAACGCAGTTACAATATTATTACAGACCTGGATGACTGAGATGGCTTAAGCTTGTGCTGACTTAGCGCCTCAGCCTGGAGAGTCCCGGAGGGTCGTGAGCATGGTTGATTGTCCCTTTCCTTTTAAGTATGTGTTTTTGCGGAAGGCCTTGTGAGTCTGCTGACCACAGACCGAGGAGTCTGATATTCTACAATTTATAATAAGGTTTACAAAAAATGGTAATTGAGATGTGTTAATTCGGAGAGAAATTGCGATGTACTAAATTGTATTACATACTAATCCTTACTAGGGGCGAAAAAAAATGTGCTGTTTTACCACCACTAGTTTTTTAATTCAAACGTTTAAACGAAAACAGCTTTCTGCCATTCAATTCAGTGTATTCACGTTGTATAATAAATGTACCAACGATCCACGATGCTTATTTTGCCGTAAATAAAATTATTTTATAATAGAGTGAATCAACGGCGGCCACCATTATCTCCTTCTATCAGTGCTAGTTGAAGTAAATTTCATGAATAAATAATATTAAACGTAACATTTCTTTTCGATATTCGAAGGACAGCGCCCACCTTTCATTTAACACCAGAAATACAAAATTTTAATCCACTACTCATTCACTTTTTCAATCCGCTATTCACGATGTTCCTTCTTTCACAAGAAGCACTTTTCAAGAAACACCGCTTGACAATGAGAGATTATTTTGTGAACTTCACGCCGTATCGCGACGTTCCGATTGTTAAATTGCAACTTCATAACCAGTGGCCAGAGAGCTGAAAAGTGAATCTGAAATTATCGTACATTAATTAAAAGTTCGAACAAAATTATTTTCAATAGTTAATTATAATTAAAACATTAATTATCATAATTAAATTTAGTACATTATAATTGAAATAAAAGTCTGCAACATCGCTCGCGTATCCTACAAGATACATCGTATAAATCTTAGAAAGTAAAACTGTGCTTAGACCCAAAATGAAATGCTCAAAGCAATGAATATTCCAAATCAATCAGCTAAATATTACTTTTCTTACGAGAAAGTTATTGCGAGAAATCATGTTCTACCTCCCATAATTTGTAATGCTTACTTCAGGCCTGTGTTAATGAACGGGCCCCGAAGGGCCCGGGCTCAGGGTGCCCGACAAAATTGAAAATGTAAAAAAATAAACTAAACTAGTGGTGCTACAGAATGGCACAGTTTTCCGTATTCGTTTTCTATTTCCTTTGATCTCGGCTAGGTATACGAACTTGCCAAATACTATTGCCAGCTGCCATCTAACCCCTCCCAAAGTACATTAAATTTTTTAAAAAAACTTTTCTGTTTCAAAATAATAGAACGGAAATGTTATTTTATGGATATTAAAGAACAGTAAAACCTCGTCCTACATTGCATTTCTTTTTGAAAAATTTGCAGCCGTTATTAAGAAAATAACACCTAAGTCGTGGAGTGTATTCAAAATTTGAAGCTCTTTTCACTTAAAATTTTTGAGTTATCTAAAAACTTCATTTTAAGTCATTTGAAGCACTTTAACTCACAAATACAATATTGTTTACAAATTGCTGGAAATGTGCATAATAATGGCGTGAGAGATCTTTCAAAAAATTTACATTTGTGCAATTTTTGAAAAAAACAACAACTAAAGAATACAGCAAAATTAATTCGTTGTCATCTTAAATAGTGCAATTAGCATTAATCATTATGTATTAAAGTATGAAGAAAAAATGTGGTGCCATTTTTGAGAAAGTGAAAATTGTTGAGGAATGGCAAAAAACATACATGCGATTTTTTCCGAATGGGTATTCCCTGGTTGATCTGCGTCCACTCAAGGGGTTGCGATTTTGAAAATTTTTCTTTAAAATTTTAGGATTCTTTACATAAAGCCCTTGGACATTTTCAAAATTTTGATACAAAAGGATCAAACATTTCTTGTAAAAATTGAGTAAAATATACTTACAAAAGTGGCATAGGTCCGATTTTCACGGTTAACTCTTGAATTTTTGAAAATGACAAAAGTTAAAACTTTTTCCCTTGTATTCCTTTTGCTACAAAATTAAAGCTAGATATTTTTCCTTTAAATGCAATAAAAATGTAATATTTGCAATTTTAAAAAGTTATTAAAACAAAATTTTCTCAAAAATGGCTCCAAATTTTTTGTTTAAACTTTTGGTAGCGATAGTACTAAATGCACTCTTTAATATGACATAAACGTCATATTGCTCTATTCTTTTGTTGTTTTTCAAAAATATAATTTTATGTACTTGACACTCACGTTAATATTTACATAAGCAACAATTTGATCAGAGTTTTGTATTTATGAGTACATGTAATTTAAATAAATGCAGATAAAGTTTCTTGAAAACTCAACAGTTTTCTGTGAAAATGAATTCAAAATCTCGCACTTTCAGAAACACTCAAACACCGTTTTCTCAAAAAAGGCTCCAATTTTTTCCTTTAAACATTTTGTACGTGTAATGCTACTTGCACGGTTTAAGACGACGTAAAGTTAATTTTGAGGTATTTTTTTTGTTTCTTAACAAATTATACAAAACTAATTTTTTTGAAAGATTTCACATGCTGTCTATATGCACATTTCCAGCCATTTGTAAACACTATTGTATTTATGAGTTAATGTGTTTCAAATTACTTCTAATGAAGTCTTTTGAAAACTCAATTTTTTTTTCTTCTCAAAGTGATTTTGAAACAGATTTTCTCGTGTAAATTATAAAATATTATTGTGTTTATACATACTAATATTGATATTTATTCAGAGTTCTGAAGAAAGATCCTTACCACAGTAGCTGTTTACCGGTACATATCGGATGCCTGGTTGAGCTTAAGAAAGCAAATAGTAAGTGTGAAGTATACTGTATGTAAATTGATATTGATACATGTTTATCATCATTTTAGGAATTTAAATGATTTTTGCTGTCATTTTTGTACCAAGTTACAATTACTTCCTTGCAACTCATAATTTTTATTTTTACATTATTTGAAATTCAGAAATTGTTTAATTGATTAATTGGTTAAATAAATGGAAAACCTGTTACAGAATTGTTTTACTTGGCACATCGACTAGTTGATTTATATCCTGAAATGGCAATATCATGGTTTGCTGTTGGATGCTATTATTATGTGATTGGTAAGAAATCAAAGAATATTTTAAGAATAGACACAATACTTAAACATAGCCAAGTGGAAACAAGTGAATTCAAGTGAAACATTTTAATTATCTGTATGAAATATTTTGTGCAGGGAAAAGTGATCCAGCTCGTCGATATTTGAGTAAAGCTACAACTCTTGATCGTCTGTTTGGTCCAGCATGGTTAGCATATGGTCATTCGTTTGCTGCCGAAAATGAACATGATCAAGCAATGGCTGCTTATTTTAAGGCATCTCAGTTAATGAAAGGGTATGGAATCAACACATTTTAAATATATAATTTAGAGTTTGATATTAAGTATTATATTTGTAAAGGTTTTTATATTTCAGGTGTCATCTGCCATTGCTGTACATTGGTCTAGAATGTGGTCTTACAAATAATGTTAAACTTGCTGAAAAATTCTTTCTTCAAGCTCAAAGTATTGCCCCTGAAGATCCATTTGTTATACATGAAATGGGTGTCATTGCTTTTCAAAATCAAGAGTGAGTATTTTATTCTTTTTAATTAATTTCTGCATTAATCTTTAAAGAATTTTTACTTTTCTTTGGATATCTATTTAAGAAGCAAAGCATCGGATTTTGGTCCACAAATTTGAGGTTAAAATTTCAATGGTAGAAATTCCATTAATATCTTTGTTATAAAAGTTAATGAATTGCTTTTTATTTTTCAATGCTTGTAGTATTGTAAGTATTTTTATTGCTCATCTTCGTACTTTCTCTAAGAAATCTTTAACAGAACTGAAGTCGGGGTACCGAATTGTGTTTCTTTAAGGATTGGTCTCATTTATATTCTCAATATATGTATGCTTTGGAATATCTTCTTGAATAGTCTTTAGACTTTCTTGTTCCATTTATTCATTAAATATTTTATTTATCACAATATTTCATGGTAACATATCCCCCAACAACGGTATAAAAATATAAGAAAAACATTTTTTCATATTATTAATGACATAGATTTCCACATTGAAATAAATAAAATTTAAAGTTTGCTTAAAAAGACAACGATGTTTAATTAACTGCATAGTACAAGCAGTATATTAGAGATTGTCCATGGCGTAGTGGCCAGATACGCCATCCTCCGCTGGTTCGAGTTTATGGACTGGAGGTGGACAAAGCCGTTTTCTAGGGGTACTCCCATTTCCCCTGCCAATATGCATTACATCAGATTGCTCCAACAAACAGTCCCTACTCTATCCTGTCATAACCACCATTCTGCTTAGCATCTACGGATCCCAGCGACTCTTAGGCGATAACGATGAACTAGCTGGGAAGGGCTGTGGCTAGTTCAGTGGGTTACCGACAGGTACAGTTCTAGCATGGAGAAGTAGAGAGTGGGGAAATGGTGAAGGAATGGGCGTTGCCCCTTCCAAGACCCTAGATATGGATAGCAAAGTGTTGATGTAAGGCCAGGCAGGGCAAGGGGTACAGCTTGAAGCTGGTGAGGGGGGAAAAAAAGTTTTACAAGCAGAATATTGGAAAATATGTTCATCTCATTAACTTAGGTGGTGTAGTTTTGCAGTTGGTTTATTTATGGATAAGAAAGTGTAAGAATTGTTAGTAATCATTTGCCTTTTTTGGAATTAATGTAAATGTGTCATATAAACTATTCTAGAGAGAGTAACTTAAAAGACCAAAATTGTTCCCAAAGATCTAGCTGGAAGCATAATGCCAATTTGCCCCAAAATCTCAGCACTATTATAAATGATAGTAAATACCAATATTGATGTCACATATTTACTCAAATTTTTTTTTGTTCAGATAGGTTCAGCACAGAGGTGTAATTGAGGTAGTTTGCTATAATTTAAAATCGTTGCCAAATATTTCAACATAACCCCATGTTGTCAATGACACTACAAGTGCTGTCAAAATGATAGTTAAAATTCAATTATGAATAGAAGCTCTCTGACATCCTCTGCCCTTTCAGTGGAATTTCATTTAATGTATATTGGAATCAATTGGGTTATGTTTGCAAGAGAATTTTTTATAAAACATTTATCTACCTTGAGAGCCCCTTTGTATCTTAAACTCTACCAATAGTATTCAGATAATTTTATAATAAATTATCAACTTCTAGTGATTTGAAACTGTCATACATTTTAGTGTCACCGGCAAAGAGCAAAAATTGGCTTTTTTTTCTTCTTTTTTTCTTTTCCATAATTTTCATAAAGGCTTCAGTTGTTATTGTGATTTTGAATTAGCGAGTTTTCAACTGGATTATTGAGATACTTCTGAAGTCTTTTCGTGTGTGAATGGTAGTTGACTTAACCATTTATAAGGTTGCCACTTTCTGGAAAACATGGAAAACCTAAAAAAAATCAGGAAAGTCGAAAAAATTTATAGAAATATCTTGAAAAGTCGGACAATTTTCAGAGGCATATCAAACTAGACAGTATTCATTTAAACAACAATTTTTTTTGTTGAGAAAAATATTATTTAATTTCTACTCAGATGATCTCTTTAAAGCAGATAAACGCCGTTTTGAGATCAAAAATCGAGATGTAGGATAAAATAGCTCGTGCGTATACTCCGCTCATTCTTTCCGGTATTTGACAACGGAAGATCTTAGAGCAAGGTGGAGTGATGACCTTAGAAGTAAAATATATATAAAATAAGATGTCTGAAGATGGAATAATGGTGATATTTACAGAATTAGTTCATTTTTTTTTAAAAACCAGTTCCAAATTGGAATCGATGTTTTGAGTAATGCCTCAAACAATTTTAAGATGGTATTTGAAGGAAGACGGAAATATGTGAAAAAGACAGTTATGTACTACGATTACAGACCGTTTACCTCGGTGTGTAATAATAGTATAGCATCTCTAGTTTGGTATCTGTGGAAAAATAGATTGATATGCAAAGTGACGCCGAGTAAACCGAGTGTTTTGCTTGCCTGTCCCGCAAGTCCCGCCTCTTCCGCCGGGGCTGGCCGTGCCGCCGCGATGACAGAGGGCCCACAACGGGAGGGTGTGTGACGCATCGAGGGGGGGAGGTGTTTTCCTAAATTTCACTTTACGAAGCTCCTATTCGTCCGATTTGCATGATTGTCACGGCGTTGGATTCTGGAAGCATGTCGCCATCGCGCTTTAAGCCCTCATTTTTTATTTTTTTCTCGGAAGTTTAAAAACTAATTTCAAATTTGAATTTTTGCTATTTTTTTTGGAAAAATGGCTTCGTAGCGTAAATTATATTTTATAAAGGCGTCAAATACCCGTTTACAGACCGAAAATCGGACCATTGGTTCAGAGATAATCATTAAAGTAAATTCCCCTGTGATAGTGCTGCGATCTATTGAATTTTCCTACAAGTATTTTTCGATGCATTTAGCCTATAATGGAACGTCCATTTAAATAAATTGATCACTAAATTAAGTTCTTTATGCTACGCTTTCAGAATTCATCCAGTCAGCCTCCATACTGCTCGTTGTATATATTTCGCGAATGTTCATTCCCGCCTGAGATTGGCCTAATATTGTGAAGAAATACATCTTGTAGCTCCGAGACTTTTTGATTTAAAAAAGGATTGGGAATAGTAATATTGAATAGAATTGAATAATAAGCAAATCCCACCCAGGTGATTCTTGTAAGCCTCTCTTTATTAATCTAGGTATTTTATCATTACCTTGTCTCTTGATATATAAATCAGTGTTTTTGTCAAAAATTACTTACGTAAGGGAGGGAATGTATTTTCTGCAAACGCTGATGTCAACAACTACAACACACGACGTAGTAATCATATTCATCAGGTGACAATATCAACAGCACACGACAAAAACTTCACATACAATACATGTACATTATTTTACAACACCTTGCCAGATGACATTAAATTATTTAATTCGATACAAAAGTTAAAGTCCCAAGTAAAATCTTTTCTCATACACAACTGTTTCTATACAATTAAAGACTATACCGAGCATTCAAAAGGAAAGTAATATGAGATGTAACAACGACAGTGTATAATTTACATCTTGGATTGTATAATTCTAAAGAACCTGTAACGGGAAGTGTACTTCAGCTTCTGAGTCAATGACCCCCATCTCGACCAGGCTTTCGTCCAGTTTCCCTGACCTTTGAGCAAATGCTGAGATGGCTCCCTTGTTTTGCTACTGGAGATAAATAACTTAAGTAACTTCCAATTAACGTCTCCCCAAAGCACGTTTCACACAGATTTTAACTATTTTTGATGTAAATATAAATAAATAAACAAGCGTGATTGCTCCCGGTACCTTCAGGATCGGGATGTCTTTTAGATTGCCTGATAAAATAGGATAAGGTGTACTCAACGTAAGTTACTGAATAAAATGCAGTAATTTGTTCAACGTGGTTCCAGAGGGTAGTCCCTTATTTATTTCCTCAATATTCAACGAAAATGCCACTACAATTTCTTCCACATTCTGTCTTTGCAATCTGAACAAAACAAATTACAAGTCCCATGCATTACAATAACATTTTTTTTCTTTCTTTACTATTTAATAGTTCGCTTCATTTGTATTCAACATGTTTGTTTTAACATTTTGACAAAACCGCCCATTACGCACAGCTGCCATTACAAATGATGAGGTCGTGAATCGGTTGTCGTCACGCAGGAAAGTGAGCGCCCTTTGACGCAATAACGCACTGAAAAATGAGACGTGCGCGGAAAGGCCGCTGTGATAGCCAGTCTGGGCTGAGTGAAGGTCGACGCCTCTGGGGAGGCGGGAGGCGGACTCGGGAAGCAATCAAGTACCCGGGGCGTGAGAATCGCCCACAATGCACCCATCTCCAGGCGTTGGCGTCGAATCTCGCTCAATGATGGTGATACTGCCGCGACCGCGCTATTTTCAAGTGCGAAGTACTTTCAGAATTCGTTGTTTTCGGGCACTGCTATGCGCGGTCGAGTATTGTAGGCAATCGCTAAAGGTTCAAATCGCGAGTAGAAATTGGCGGCGAGAACCTGCCAGCAAAGTTGAAGTAATGGAGTAATCAGTCTTTTCTACTCCAATCATTGCTTACCTCAAAGTCATGTATTCGTCTGCTCTCTTCGCAGTCAATTATTCTTCTCCTCCGCTCAGCGAAGAGCTCCTACCTCGTAAGCCTGATCTCCCACGCTTTTTTCAGATTTTTAAACAATGTGGACAATAGTGAAAAACAATTAAAACTAATTTTATCAGTTTAAAAATTTGAAATTCGCATCAAAATCTGGAAAATTATTTTTCACCAGTGATTAAACAATTTGTATTTAATTTAACAATTTATATTTAAATTATTGAAGAGACTCACCAGCATGTTTTAGGACTTTCTGCTGATAAATGTAGGTTTTTATGTAATTGTAGTATTTTTGTTATCGAAATAAAATCATCAAACCCCTTTTGTTTTTTGATTTTTTGTAGTCTCTAGTATAAATCAAATTACTCGATTTTAGGTTATAATATAAAACAAAATACTCAGTTATATATTAATAATTAACAATTAGAGAATCATGGACAATTAATCATTGGCACTGTCTTCTTTAATAACTAGACTCACGCCTTCGTTTATAAACAGTCAAACAAAATTTCTGAATATTTTCTGATTTAACCATTTCGCCAAGTAAGGAGCATGCGCCAAATAAATATGTGAGAGGAGTATTGCAGGGTGCCACTTTCTTTCACACCTTCACAATAATATCGTTTCACTCCGGATACTCGTATTCCCATGATGGGAAGAGGTGGGTAGGTTCTTCCGGTGCACCGATTTTTGCTCGTTCTTGTATTTTAATTAATTAATTAATTTACTTTGGTTTGTCCACCACTGGGCTCTTATCACTTTTGTTTTTTGAACTAAGGTATTTTTTTTACAAATTCTTCATTTCCTCGGGATTTACCGGAGACTGGGAGAGGATGCTAGAGGACAGGACAGGATCTAGAGTTTTTGTTATGTGGTACGCATGTCTCTGATGAGACTCTTCGTCCATGTTTTTTCTTCGTCAGGTGGTCTCTTGATATTTTGCGACTCCTCTCCCCCGTACAGGGACGGGGATTGGGAGTCGGGGAAAGGGAAGTGACGGGAGATTTTTTGTTAAGGGGTTTTGGGGGTGGGGGAAAGGGAGGGGAATGGGATGGGATATGGGAGGGGTTGGGAATAGTCAGTGTTAGTCTTTGGTCCGACGTGGGTCAGTATTTAGTCCGTAGTTTTATGTCGTTTTGTCTGTTCGTTTTGTGTCCACCCTTTGGCCTAGGTTATGGGAGGAGGGAGTTGCAGGATATCGAGGGGGTGTTTTTTCCTTGTGTGTCGGGGGGGATTTCGGAGGATATGGTGGTGGGGTAGGATTATGTTTCTAATCTGAGGATTAGTGTGAACTTTTGTAAGGTTTGGACTGTGGAATTGTAGAGGTGGGTAAGTATATGGGGCATAGTATGTTGATCTCTTATGTTATTGAAGTGGGTTAGCGGAGGGGGACGGAAGATAAGACGGATAACCCTATTTTCAGTAACGGTTAGTTTTCTGTAATTAATGATTGATGTATTCAACCATGTGGGATGGGCGTAGGAAAGGGTTGGGCGGATGTAGGTGTTGTATTTTCTTTTGTATGGGGATGGACGGGTTAGTCAGGATAGGGTAAAGGGCATTTGTAAAGCGGTTGGTTTTGATTGTGGTGTTGAGGACGTGTTGGGACCAAAGGAGTCTGCGGGAGAGGGTAATGCCAAGGAATTTGACATGGGGTTGCCAGGGGATAGGTGTTTGGTTTATGGTTAGAGGGGATGGGTTTGATGAGTAGGTTTTATAGGAGAAGAGGATGGCTTGGGATTTGGAAGGGTTGATGCTAATGGAATTTTGGGAAGCCCAGAGGTGGAAAGAGTCGAGGGATTTTTGGACGTTTCGTAGGGAGCGGGTGAGGTTGCGGCAGAAAGCAAGGAATGCCAGATCATCGGCGTAGAGGAATTTCTCTAATCCGGGAGTGGAAGGGATGTCGTGTATATACAGGGAAAAAAGGAGTGGGGAGAGCACGGCGCCCTGTGGGACGCCGGCTTGGATGGGGTGATTGGGGGATTGTTTGGAATAGTATTGGACATAGAAGGATTGGAGGGTGAGGTAGCTTTGGAGTAGAGAGTGGTTATGGTCAGGGATATGGGGGCGGATTTTTGCTAGGAGGATTCGGTGGGATATGTTGTCGTGTAAGCTTTGGCGAGTTCTCTAAGGATAGTGGGTATTTCTTTACAGTCTTGGAGGGGGGTGGCTATAGACAAGGTTAGGTTCAGTGTTTGGAGGGCCGCTGAGCCGAATTGGTAATGGTCTAGGATTGGGTCAATGATAGGGGTTGGGCGGAGAAGAATCACTTTTTCAAATATTTTACTTAAGATCGAAAGGAGCCTCATGGGTCTGTAGGTGGTGGGGTGCCGATGATCTTCGCCGGGTTTAGGAATCATGGACACACGGGCTGTTTTCCAGATGGAGGGGAAGTAAGAAAGTTTGAAACAGGAGTTGAGGATGAGGGTGATGAGGTCTATGGCATTTTTCGGAAGGTTGCGGAGTTGGGTGGGACGTATTCCATCGGGTCCGGGAATTTTTTTCTTAGTTTGTCATTGTCAGTAGTTGTCTAATTTCCGTGTCGTTTGTCGTCCAGGTCGTTTGCTGATTGAGGGGTAGGGTTGGGGTTCTCGAGGCGTTGAGGAGTACATTTTGGGGAATTGGAATATTGGGGTCGCGGAAACGGTCAGCAAGGGTTTGGGCGAAGGTGTCTGCAATAATTTGAGGGTGAAAGGTTAAGGAGTTTTGGTTTGTGTAAATGGGGGAAATTCGGGTTGGGAAATCTGCCTTAATCACTTTGTGAATGTTATTGGGGCTGCTCTTGTCATTAAGTAAGTCGTTGTATTTGTTTGTTTCGTAGTTTTGTAGAAGTAGGTGAACTTGTCTTTGAGTCTGTTTTAGAAGTTTTTTGTCCTCGTCGCATCTGTGTTTGTAGAACCGTCGTTGTAATTGTCTCTTCAGTCTGATGGTATTATTTCGTCGGGGAGGGTAGGGTGTAGTTGCTGGGTGTGAGTGGTGGTTCGTTTGTAGGTGCGAAGATTATGGTGGTTCAGGTGTTCAATAGATTTATATATGGAAGGTATTGTTGGGAGGTTGGCTGAGACATGTATCTTTTTGGACAGGATATGTTAGTAGGATTTCCAGTTTGTGTTGTGGATGGTTGGGGGTTTTAGGGAAATGTAGGTTGTTGTGGATGAAGAGGTGAGTATAATTGGGAAGTGGTCGGAAAAGTCATAAA
Source organism: Gryllus bimaculatus (assembly GCA_017312745.1). NCBI lineage: Eukaryota > Metazoa > Arthropoda > Insecta > Orthoptera > Gryllidae > Gryllus > Gryllus bimaculatus. The sequence continues at coordinate 8,188,105 of BOPP01000020.1, forward strand.
GGTCATATTTGGGGTTCGGAGTGGTGACATGTTGTTGGAGGAGTGTAGGACGAAGTCGAGGATATCGTGAGGGTTTCCGTTGACTGTGTGTTCAGGCGGACATTTTATGTGGATTTGGAGGTTGTTGTTCAGAAAGTCTTCAAGTCTCAGTCCAGCTATGTTATTAGACGAGCAGCCACATCCGGTGAAGAATTTCGAATTGACATCGCCTGCAAGGATAAAGGGGTGGGGTAGGTTGTTGAGGATGTTCAGATCAGAGGTAGGAAACAAGGAATGGATACTTTTGTAGGCTGATATGATAATTATGGGAGTAGTGGGGGTTCCAGGTAGGATGGCAGTACATTCAAGGGGTGTGAATTGGGGAAGTTGGTAAGGGATGTGTGGGAGGGATCATCGGATGAGGATGGCTGTGCCGCCTCCTGGGGCAAAGGTTCTATCGTTCCGGTTCGTGGATGGTGAAGGAGTTAATAGGTATCAGCATCGTCTCTTGTAGTAGTAGGTTCCCGATGGAGTAATCTTTTAGGAGCTGGGCGAGGATGGGTTTTTTTGGGCTAATCCGCCGCGTGCGTTCCACGAAAAAAAGGATAGGATTCGGGCTGGGGGAGACATTAATTAAGTATTTATACGAGTTTAATGACGGCAGTTATTAGTTTTGTAAGGATGTCCTCTTGGCCGTTCAGGGTGTTTATGAAGGTTCGTAGGTGGGGCAAGAGTTTTTTGAGGGTTGGTGATTGTAGAAGTGAGAGTAGGTCTTTGATGTCTTGGGTGGTTGTAGGTTGTGGGTTTGGATTGGGTTGGTTGGGAGCGGAGGCAGAGGAGTAGGATTTATTTAATTGTCTGAGGGGTGGGAATGACTTTGAGGTCATGTCGGGAGGTGGTGCTTGAGTAGGGGGTTTTGTTTGTTGTTCTCTTATTTCTTTGACTTTGGTGTGGTATGGGCAGATAGGGTCGTAGGCTGGGTGGTTGCGGTTGCAGTTGCAGCAGGTAGGTGTGAAGGGGTGGATTGGTCTAGGGATAAGGCGGTATGTCCTAGTGTGGTAGAGTTTTTGTCATCGTTTGCATTGAGGGATGCGGTCTGAGTTCCTGTATGGTTCAATCCTTGTCCTATAGTAGTCAATGTAAGTGAGTTTGTTTTTGGTCTCAGTCATGTCCTTGTTTGTTGTCTCAATTACGTAGAGTACAAGTGGCGTAAGCTGTCCGTTTACGTCGCGTCGGTTCATTTCTGTAATGTGAAAGCAGGGGATTTTTAGGTCCTGGAGGTTCGTCCTGATTCTTTCGAGGTCGTATTTGGGGGACAGTCCTTTAAGTACAAATTTCTCTCTGATTTCTTCTGTCGCTCTAATGTAGGAAAATGAAATGTTAACGAAGTAAAGGTCTTTCAAATTAGTGGTATAAATTTGTTCCAGTCTGTCTCGAATCTTATTATATGCTGTCATTGTCAGGTGTTGAATCAGTAGTTGGGTCCTATTGTATTTCGCACTCATTGCATTGTGGCAGAGTTTAAGCAGGTCTTGGGTCAGGTCTGAGGGGTTGATGAGGGATTTTAGGTCTATTCTAAATGGTCCTATCTTGATTTTGGTCGGTGGGGTTTTTGGTTGGGATTGTTCATTTTCAGTTACAGTTTCTGGGATCTTTTCTAAGGTGCCGGAGGTAGAGGCTTGGTGCAGTGGGATGATGCGGTTGCTTAGGGATAAGGATTGTGTTTGGGTTGGGGGATTCCTTCTGGAGGGTTTGGTGACCAGCTGGAATCCATCCTGTCATAAGTCCTGTCGGGGGAGGGGTCGTGAGGTCGTCAGGTCGTCTTGCGGTGGAGATAGCGGTAACAGGAGATTGCGCTGTAGCGGTATGCTCTGGTTTACCGTCTTCTGTTGTTCTTCGTCTATGGTCAGTGTCATGCTGTCTTCATCGCTTGATTCAAGGTCCATCGGTTTCTCCGTTGTAGTGACCAGTCGTCTTCGGAGTCTGGCAACGGCCGAAGCCGCGCCTCTTTCCTGATGCGCCGGTTGCTTTCCGCGAGTGCTCGCCGGAACAACTCGGGGGGGACAGAGGGTTGACTCCCGCTCCACTTGGTCTGCTGATTCCACGGTTCTGGACAGCTGCGTCACTTTGTAGGATTTTCAGATACCGTTTAACGTCCGCCTCCGAGTTTTGGATGCACTGGTCAATACTTGGCACTCAACAAAAATGGAAGACTGGAGATGTCACCGTGAGCTGCTAAGGAACATGAGCACCGTAGCTTTAGTTGGATAGTTAGTTGGACTGTAGCTTTAGGTGGATGCTAGAGGAGGGATGAAAATTCTTTCTGTGTGTGTTTTTCGAGGGTGGGTTACTATTTGTTTGTATTGGCTTGGTGGTATGGTGCTTATTTTATTTTATTGAGACAGTAAAAGAAATATTATTTTGTTAGAGGTTGTGTGGGGAAGATAGCTTATTTTATTTCATGTTGAGTTTATTTTATTAAAGTGGCTATTATGGTGATGGAGGGGTTGCTTCTTTGAGTGATGAATGTCGCTGCGAGTTTTTCGGGTATGAGTTGATGCTTTGCTTGAGTTACGGATTTGGAGATGGGATTGGGACAGTGAAGATATCCAGTGAATGCTGTTCTCTATTTTGAGGAATTGATCTGTTGCGGAAGGAAAGGTGCGATTTAAGGAACTTTTTGAAGGAGAGGTTGAGTTTTGTGTATTCAATTTTTTGCCGCTGCGTTAACTTCCGTCATTAGTGGTGTCATGTCTTTTAATTTCCAAGTAACATTCGTCTGTTTTCTTGTTGTTTAGTTCCTTATTTTAAATTATGAACAACCACAATGATAAGTGCCCAATTTTTTTTCACATAATAAGTTTATTCACTAGTGTTACTTTGTACGTGTTGTAGTCACTTCAGTTGTGTTACACTTGTAACACAAGTGAATAAAGTTATGTGAAAACAACTTTTAGCACTTATCATTGTGGTTGTCCATTATTTAAAATAAGCGACTAAACACGTAAATAGAATTATATTGTGAGAAACATTTTAAAACTGAATCTTAATAATAACATTCGTCTGGTTTTGGTTTAAAGATTAGTTTAGTCTTTTGTCTAATCTTGTTAGTATCAGATATTTGCCCTGGAATGTCAATGTCGAAGTCTCGCAGGAGTAGGTCACTATTGGTTTAATGTACGTGTTGTAGATATATAGTTTTGTCGTCTCGTCAATTTTGAAATGAATAAAGAGCGGCATCAGTGCGTTTATAAGTCGGTGTGCTTTTTTGGTATTTTCGGTAACGTGTGTGGTCCATAGAAATTTTTGATCAATAGTCAGTCCTAAGTATTTAACGTGTTTTGTCCATGGAACATCGATACTGCTTATACATAAGGGTGGTTCGTTGATGGGGTGCATCTATTTTGCCACGCGAAGATGGTTGCATGACATTGAGAGGGATTGACGATAATATTGTCATTGGCCCAGTTTGTCAGTTCGTTGTGCAGTACGTCGTAGTCTGCCATATTCTCGTTTTTTGTCTTTGTCAGCCTTTGTCACGTAAGCCAAGTCGTCTGCCTAAAGGTATTCGTCGACATTTGGCGGAACAGGTATGTCATTAATAAATATGGAGAAGAGTGTTGGGAAAAGGACGGCACCTTGGGGGACGCCGACGAGGATTGGGTGTGGAGTAGCACATTTGGAATCGGACATGGAGGGAGGGTAACGTTGGGAAAGGTAACTTTCGAGAAGGGAGAACAAGAAATTGGGAATATTGGGTCTGATTTGCTCGTTCTGTGCAGTACTAGTTTGTGTCACGAAACACGTGAACACACCACGGGCACTTCGGTTGAAAAGCGAAACCAGACGTTGGCCACAATGTTGCGCGGAGAGCAAGAAGTGTTGAGAAATATTTTAAAAATGGCATAAAGTACCAATTTTTAAAAGTGACCAAGCAAAACTAACACAATGAGGATGTAATTGAAATAAAAGTTGCAAGATTTAGACTAGTGGAGCTACAACAGCACATACTTTCAATAACGGTTATGTAATAATATTGTACCGCTGTCTCTATCAACACATCAGACAATGAGCGCTGCCAACAAAGCACGCGTGCAGTGATGAGCGCTGCCGACAATTGGCACGTATTTTCTTATCAATTCTTGCTAATACCGTCAATTTTACTATAAATGGGACTGTTATGCCTTTTGTATTGTTGTGGTTTTATGAAAGTTCTTCTAATGTGTTCTTTATGGAACACTATTACTCGTTTCGAATACATTCAATTATTTTTCGCCATGTCTGGAAGATATTTCAAGTTCATTCTTAAATGTTTAATTTATTTAAGGAAGACTTACAACCAAACAAAACCTTAACTCGAAATATTTCGTTCTGACGCAACGGAAAAACTGGAGGTTTTTAGTGCAGTGTAGAGATGGCAAAGTTAGTCCAAGTGAGTTCAAATAAGATATTTTCGTATATTTTTCCTTCAAAAAAAATTACCCGCAAAACGCCACGTTTATGAAAATGAAAACAAATTTTGATGTAATAATGTTATAATGAGACCGCGGAACTCCATGCAATTGAATATTTTTACTGATTGCGCATATCGAAAAAAAATGTATATAACTTTACCTATTACCAAATATAAAACCAAAGTAGCCTATTTTTTACTTCGTTTTATATTGTTCTCCCGTCCACAACAGGCAATAGACTTCAAACATCGAGGTCATCCAACCAAAGACAAAAAGTTCTTTAAACAATGTGTTTCATACAACACATCTATCCATTAAATATGGCGTGTATAAGTGATTATTAAGTATGATCAAGATAAGTATGATCAAAATAAATCGTAGAAATTGAATTGGTGAAACTTAGAATTGAATCTTAGAATTGATAAAAGTTGGAAATTGAATGGTCTCAAGGCCCTGAATGTAGGGTTACCATACGTCCTCTTTTTTATGTAAGAAAAACTGACCGGGTGGATTTTACAAGAAAGGACGAAATATCTTCTATTTTTATTGGAAGGGTGTAATGCTTTTAAATGTAACCTAAAGGGGTAAACGTGCGAAGGATATTGCGCTTTTTTCAACTTATTCTTGACCCCGACATCATATTTAAATAAATAAATGTTATATAAATAAATGACAGTTAACTTCAACTTTCTCGCCTAACAATCGCAAAAACCCTATCTATAGATTGCGACACGTGGAAACGTCCTTAACACCATGAAATGTATTAGTACTGCTATTAACTGTTATTACTCGCGCAATGCTTCTTGAACGATGGATTGAAAAATGCGGGTAGAGTGGGGGTATTAGTTACGAAATCGGCCCCTAGATTTTATGAAGCAATGCCAATCTTTGGAGAATCAGTCATGCCTGAGCAACTTTCTCAATACTTTGCGTTCTAACTTTTTCAGGAGTTCGAGGTATCTCCTGTGATATATCTTCACCTGCTTCGGTCATTTATTTAGTTTTTTTGCAGAAAGTAACGGACAGAAGTTCTCGTCTTCAAAAGAAAATTGTTTCTATTTCATGGCAGTGAAGATGTTATCAGTGCTCGCTGCGAGCTTTTTCCTTCAACTTTTTCTTGTGCCAGAGAGGGGGAAGCAAGGTCATCGTTCAACAAAAGTTGCGCGAGTAATACAACGTATTGTATGCTGGCACTGGTTATAGATTCTGTGCTGTATTTTGTCAATACTATTCTACTGGCCTGTGGAGTTGTGGTGCTTATATTTCGAGCATGATTCCAAAAACAAAAGGACTGTTTAATGACACACTTAAAGAAAAGTTCAAAGTGTTTGTTGCAACGAATATTATAAATACAGAAAGGATTTTTTCTCTGCTTTACTTAAGGGACTCATTCCCTTCATTCCATGGAATGCTCGCCACTTCCACTTCCTTATCTAACCCTGGGGAAACCCTTGTTCTCTAATGGAGTGTGCTCTCTAATGGAGCCTTGTAGTGCTTTATTGTGAGACTACCAATATGAAATGACTCTCCTCTCTGTGGATGCCAAATCTTCCTACCTGCCCTCTCCCTTAAGGAAGAATCAATACTTCATGTCCAACTGGCCGGCAGTGTCTGGGGATCATCGAGCGAATTCCAACAAAAATGCATTCTTCCTTAAGAGTGAAGAGGCAATGAAAATAATATCTACCTGTTTCTTTTTTAAGATAATGACAAGCCGAAAAAGTCTCGATTTTTTATTATGTGGTATAAAGAATGAGAAACTATTAAGAGGGTGAGCGCAGTAACGCTCGCTGTGATAATTGAAATCTTCGGGAAGTTCCAGGTAGTGGTTCGTCAGCCATCTGGGACTATTTTCGAATGTAGAACAAATAAACTAATAAAAAGTAATTGTCTAACCTGGAGGCTCACATGTATCTTAAACCTCTGTATGGGTGTGGTAAGAAAGAAAACTTTTTCGCCTAAAACTGTGGAAGGTCTTAAAAACCTTCGAGTCGGAGATTAGATGTTCACAGGTCACAACGGGAAGGAAATAAGGTACTCAGCCCACCTCAACGCTGATCATTACTTTCGACCGTCACTTTCTTCTGGAGACGATGTGTTGCATGTATAATCTCCGCATTCGGCCGTACTCGAACGCTGCATGAGCAGTAAAACGCTGCATGAGCAGTCTGTTCGGATTGCAGAAAGGATTCTCACAATTCTCAATGTCTAACTGGCCCGCAATGTCTGGGGATCATCCAATAACCTCTCACAAAAATGCCCCTAAAATTCCGCCGAGAAATAGTTTCCTAGAAAGTGTCCGTCTCTGGAGCGCGACGACTTCCCAGACTAGAAACCCGGTGATCCTATCCTTAGCCAACACCCTGAGGCAACCCAAATCTGCATGAGTCTCCAAAAAACTTTTCTTCATCATTCGCTCTCCGCGTCTTTTGTCTATTTAGAAGAGTATCGCGCTCGAGTGATGTCGCGGTATTTATCCGTGAGTCCTTGTTACCTGAGGAACACACCGATCAAACGGATCTGCAACCCTTTATGGGCGAACCTACCATCGATCGTTTAGAAAAATGATTTTACTTTGTTGCTCTTACTTCATACAAAGAGAAAGTATTGGAATCGTGTGCCGTTGTACAGAAAAAAAATCTTATTGCCGGGAACTGGTAACGAAAAAGTGGATAAATCTTCTTCCTAGGTAAATTAAATTTCTTCCTCTAACATGTGCAGTACGAATCTCTGTTTTTAGGGACCTTTCTACCGAAAAATCGATTGACAGACAAAAGTATGTCCGTGAGCAAATGCTAGCACCAAAATCGTTCAGCCTATTTGGTCCAAAATTGATATTTTCTATCAATTTAAAGAAACTCGAGGCCCTCTGAGTTTGAATTAGATATTTGATTTTTGGGGGTTGGCTTTACTTTTCACGAAGACTCAATATTTACAATTTTTATCAAAAGTTGCTCCCTTTTTTTTAATAAACATTATCTTTTGAGAACGTAGGACGCCTTCCGAAAATTGCAAACGATTTTTTTTGTATCTTCCTACAACTACAATATTGAAAATAGATATTTTTCCTGAACGAAATATGTTCTTTAAAAATAGATCTTGAAATAAGGTCATTTACAAATTTAATTTTCGCAAATATTAGTACTTTTTTTCGAAATATAGGCAATTTTTGTTCTCAAAAAAGGCTCTACTTTTTTTAAAAAACTTTCTTTTCATATGTATCAAAGGATTGTATGAAAAGTGGTGCTGGTCACGTGTTCGGCAAACTCTGACTGATCGAAACTTAACTTTGAAAAAGTACACTATTCAAGATCTGACATTTTAACTTATATGGAAATTGTTCTAAACTAATTGTGCTGCAGAATGGCACAGACTTTCTCGTGGGAAGTCATTTGAAGCACTTGCACGCACAAATGCAGAAAATAGATAAACATGGCTATTGATAAAATATATAAAATCTAAAATAGATAAAAATGGATTCATGTCTTCTGTTACAGTTTGTGTAATACTTAATCCTACAAAGTGTTTGAAGAAATTGGTAGTGCTACAACTGCACACTTTCTCGCATTATTTGTAACTGCTCGCATTATTTCCAGCACATTATACTGGCAAACAATGATAATTTCACATATAAATTGAATATCCAAAATTAAAGCCCGTCCAGTATATCGCATTATGATTGCATTCGAAAGGAAGATATAACTGTGGGAATCGGTGAAGGAATGTAAAGGATTTACTGCCGAAGAAGAAAGCGGCGCGGTAAAACATCTCGGCAACACTGTTGCGCGGGAAGCGAGAGGACAGTTCGACTCGGATGGTTAGAGAGGCAAGGCGTGTGCTCAGTGCGCTCCTAAATGAATGTGTAGTAATGTGTATTTGTTATTTTAATAGTTTAGTAATTTTATTTCGTTCATAAAGTGAAGTGATTCGCGTCTAACCTAATTTCGTCTCCCACATTACCTTTTTGCATATCTGTGTAGTGTGTTCTTCCCTACAAAAGTTAAATTGAAGGTAGAGAACATTGTAACTCAAACGTTCAGTAAATAAAACAAGCTTATATTTAAGTTCAGTAAATAAACAAACACATCGCCGTTCAGCAATGAACTTCTTAAATATTCATCGCTGCAGTTGTGCAATGGAGCGGATAATGGTAGTATAAAATTCAAAAATACAAGTTCCTACAAAATTATGGTTCTCAATTTTTACGATTTTTGTTTCATATTATATTTAAGTCGTACTTTTAAAACAGAAAACCTAATTGGTAAAAATCGAATTAATATTGAGATTTTCAGTAGAATAATTGGATATATTCCTTTTCACTGAGAATTTTTCTCGCGGCTTGTAGTTGGTGGGACACCTGTATATATTTCAGGCAAAAGTTTAGGGAAAACTACTAATTTTTTGAAACAAATTTACTTGACCTTTTTTAATTAGCTGATTTTTACAACAGAGTTTGTTTAAGACAAAACTCTCGATCTTCCATATAGTAGTTTCCAAATGTTTTTGCAATTTTCGGAAATACGGAAAGTTCAACGAAAATGAGACTTGCGCCGTTCTTTTAAGCGTCCCTTCTTTACATGAAAAAAAAGAAAAAAAAAGAGCGGTTTTTTAGAAGATATTTTTTTAGAAATTGCGTAAATTTTCAGCGCAAATTATACAAAAACTACTCTTTTTAGTAAAAAAATTGTTCATGACCCTTTTAAAGAGCTAATGTTTTTAGAATAGACAGAAGCAAAAATCTCTATCTTCAATTTTGTAGTTTTAAAATGTAAACTTTTTGCAGTTTTTTTTAAAAAAAGAAGAGTGAAATGGGACTAGCACCACACTTTTTACCGACCTTAGTTACATATGTGAAGAAATTTTAAAGAAAACATTTGGAGTGGAGAACATTATGAGACTTTTAATTGCCTCTATTTCGCACACAATTGCACGAAAACTACTCATATTTTCGAAAAGTTGAACGTGACCTTATTTCAAGATCTGTCTTTAAGAAACAGATTTCATTTAGGAACAAATTCTCTATCTTCAATATTATATTTGTAGGAAGACGCCGAAATAAAATTGAATTTTTGTGAAATCAGAAATTTGCTTGAAAATGAGACCTGCACCATTCTCTTAATCGTCCTTCGCACTATCCAACAACAAAATTTAAAATATCAGCTTCAAATTCCAAGTTTCATATTTTAATTAAAAATAAAAATATCAGCTTCAAATTCCAGGGGCTGCGACATCAAACGGAACGATTGGAAATATCAATTTTGGAGAAAATCGAATGGTGAATGGTTTATGCGTTAGCGTTGTGCACAGAGGGACGGGCAGACTTCCTTTTTGCCGTCAATCGATTTTTTGGTATCAAGGACGCACAAAACATGGATTCTGGCTACTCCATGTGTTTGTAGATTTTCCCCCTATATTTAGCAACTGGATTTATCCAATTTTTTTGTTACCAGGGCTCAGCAATTAGAGTCGAAAATTGGAGGAAAATTGGGGCCACTCCGGTGGAATAGAAGTGGGAAATAAATGCATTTGTGAATTTTTGCACTTTCATAATTTATAATTATTTAGAGGAATCAGAATACTTGCAATGTATGAAGTCATTATTTTAAAATATTATAGATTTATTTTTCTGTATTAATTTTTTTCAGTTACACTGGAGCGGAGAGGCATTTTCAAGAAGCTTTGAGCCGAGTTCGTAGTATTAACGAGTCAATGATAGCAGAAAAGTGGGAACCTTTGCTCAATAATTTGGGTCATACATGTCGAAAACTTCAAAAATTTGAGGAAGCCCTGGACTTTCATCAGCAGGTACTATCTATAAAAATGATTTTAACTATTAGGAGATATTATTAAAGTTTTTGAAAATTATGTCATGGTTTATGAAGGAAGCAGAGGTGTATGTATGTATGTATATGTATGTGTGTGTTTTACAAGGAAATCTTCAAATGACACTGAGTAGCCTGTACTACCAAACGTGTGAAATTTTTACTCACTGAAAACAAACGAGCTAGAATATACTACAGTGTGGAAGCGCCTCCATCTTTGCAGCAAATTGAAGCCATGTTTTTTACAGTAAAAGCTCTTAAGAGAAACAGAGTATTCTAGTATTCCATTTGGCGCTCTTCACGGTCGGATGGGTGTGGCCCTCGTGTTGTATAAATCCTCTTACTCTGGGTTACACAACCAAAAACCATTCATTTAAAAACGGAATGAAAATGTTTGAAGAACGAATTGAGAAACTTTAAATAAACTTTGCTTCCTGCATCAGTTATTATCAAAAGAATGGAAGCTATTGAAATGTTATTGTAGTTAACATAAATCCTGAAAGTGAATGTTATTGCAATAAAAAATTATATATTTGTGATTTGATGACTTCTGTTTTTACAGTTATATATTGAACCAACTAACCACTAATATAATTTAAATACAGATAAACGAAAGGACAACAATATAGAAAGATCTGAAACAACAATACGCCATCATCAGGCACCTCATGTTTTTCCTGCAGAATACATGGCGGCGTCGAGCGTCAACCAAGAGCTCTGAAACCATAGGGTCAGCCACCCTCTGTAGTATATTCTAGCTCCTTGCTAAAAACAAACTCTCATTCTCCTCCATCGCGGAAAGTGGAATAGTGACCCAGTGACTTGATGTTAGTCGAGTGCGGGATCATCAGATCCACTTCCTTCCTTTCTCCAGGCGCCATAGTTCCAGAATTTTTGAGCGAAACCAAGAGCTTTCAGAAACAAGCCTACATGCAACTAAGTTTTCTGGAGTCATCTGGCCTACACCAATTATCTCTGGTGACTCGACGTTGAGGTGCGAAACGTGGGCACCGAAAACATACGTGTTCGGCGTCGTCGACAGGTGGTTCGCACATAGGGCGGTTCGAGGTACCATTCAGTTTGAACATGTGAAGTTAGGCTTTAAAGAAATCATGTCCCGTTAGAAGCCGCATGAGATAATTTACCCCGCCGTGCTTTCGACTGATACACGATTAAACTAGTAATCAGTCGGTAGGTCCAGCTTCCGTTGTAGGAAGTTTCCCATCGCTACTGCCATTCTGCTAGTTCCAAGCAATGTTGCTTCATGTCTCTTTTGTCGTAACGACTCTGCCGTTCACGGGTCATTGTATCTATTGGAATCATCTCGGCTTTGACGCCAACTGCTTCATTTGAGATTGTACGGAACGCACATGCAACCCTGCGCGCAGAGAGCCGACGTATTAAAGCCTCGCCTCTTACGCAGCTCGTCGTGTCTGCGGATGTGGCCCAAACTGGTGATCCAAAGAGTAGAACCGATGCAAGCAGCTTTTCATGACTAGGTCCTCCAGTGTGTAGGATTAGCCCAGTCAACGAAGCATTCACCACTGCTTTTTTTTATTGGCATAGTCTAAGTGTTCTGTAAAGGACAAGTGCGTGTCGATCGTGATGCCGAGAGATTTTATCGCACAACGTGATGAAATTGTGTGATGACCGACTTTGAGAGTGATAGATACTCCCTTCTTTCTATTACATGCATCACTTTTGTCTCTTGATCGGCAATCTTGCAGAATCCAGCCAACGACTGACAATGGCAATGACTTCATTGCAGATACACACGATCTCTTCTCCAAATTTTGTGACAATGACAATATCGCTTACGAAGCCTCTGCTTTTAGTTCCTTGTGGGAGGTGGAGCCCAGGAACTCATCATACGATCTTCCTCAGCAATGGACCCAGCACCGAATCATGTGGGACCCCGGCGGTGATGTTGTGTACCGTTGGCCAGGTTGTGGTCCTCTATCCGTATTGCACACTAGAATTCGTCAGTTGAGATATTCAGCCACTATCCTTTATAAGTACGTAGGTACATTGACTTCTTGAATGTAACTCCATCTTGTCGGGTTAAAAGCATTGTTAATATCCGATGTTACGACTGTTCAGCACATTTTTGCGCCTCTTTTTCACCTGCTCTCTCTAATGGCCTGTCGGGCAGTGTTAACGACAAACTTAACGGCATCGATTGTTGAGCGTGCCTTGCGAAAGCCATACCGGTTCTCTGAGCCCACCCCCTTATCTTCTTCGTCTTCCAATTTTGAGCTAATAATATTCTCAAAAACCTTACCTGCAGTATCAAGCATGCACAGCTGCCGGCAACCCCGGTTTTTACAGAAGTTTATTTTTCCCTTTTTGAAAAAGTATTAATTGCCTTTTCTTCCATTTCTCAGGAAGCATCCCTTCTCTCAGGCATGAGTATGTCAGCGGATGAGCGGATATCACAGTCTTGAGGGCGATGTAGGGGATATTATCTGGTTCTGGAACTTTGGAATTGCCAATTTTGCTGATAACCTGCAGTAGCTTATCCTCAGTGACTGATGTCATTTGTGTATCAAGTGGAATGTTGTTCGTCAGTTCATCAGGGTGGTGTGGAAATAGTCATAGATCTCCGAAGAATGTTAGGGCAGGTTGTATGGTAGAGTGGGTATGTGGCTTTATAAATGTACTCATGACCGTTTTGTATGGCGTATCCCAAACATCTTTATCAATTTCATCGCTCAGAAAACAGAAAAAAAAAGAAAAGGTGCACAAGGCAAATCGTATTAACAAATTTCCTCCAGTTTGTGCAAATTGCTCTAAATTTAATGTTGGTTTATATATACAATGTTTTTAAAGTTATCATGAATTAAGAGATATACATGTCTGAGGCAATGACAAGCCATTATTTATAATCAACACAATAAATATAATTCTTTCATAATTCAGTTGTTCAATGTTGCAATTTGTATTGTAAACAATTTAAAAATCTGTGATAAAGTAAAGATACAATCTCACAAGTATTACTTGTAAAATATTACATATGCTAGCTGGACCCTTATAAATAAATACTATTCTGTGATTACATATATGTATTAAACAAAAGTATACTACTGACAAAAAGTATACAAAAAAACATATTAGCTTGAGTAGGAGTAATTAAGTTATTGAAGCAATACCATTAAACAAGGCTGTATAGAATAATGCTGAATTCATGAATTTTATGGCCATCCATTTTTTCTTTCTTGCTCCTGCTTACATAGTAGGGAAAAAGTTGTGTAATCCTGCACGAATAAACTGCGAATTTTCGGCAGAAAAACTCTTATTACAGGACCCTGGTAACGAAAAATGGATAAATACAGTTGCTAAATTAAGAAAAAAATCCTCTACCTCATGGTGTAGCCAGAATCCATGTTTTGTGAGTTTTTGATAAATTTTATTGTTGGATAGTCTGAAGGACATTTAAAAGATTGGCACAGGTCTCATTTTCGTTAAAAACTCTGATTTTTTGAAAATTGCAAAAATTCAAAATTTTTTGGCGACTTCCTACAACTAAAATGAAGATATAGTTTTTTTCCTTAATGAAATCTGTTTTTAAAGATAGATTTTGAAATTAGGTAATGTACAGTATTTGAAAAATTTGAGTGCTTTTCACGTAGTTTTGTATAAAAATACAGGTGAGAAAGTACATGCAGTTTTAGCTTCACTAGTTTCAAAAGCATGGTTGTGCAATTTTAGCATAAAGTGGGCCTGACTTGCTTTCTCGGGTTTGTCAGGCCCGTATATTGCTATTTTTGAAAATCATGAAATACACATACCATTAAAAAGATACTGTTTTCCATATAGCTGGACCTATGTCTGAATATATATGAATATAATTTGGCTTTTAATATAAGTATTTTTTAAAAGTTCCTAGTTGTATCTTAAAATATTTAATTAAAAAAGATATTTTTGTCTACAATGTGTATTAGTAGAAAACATAAATTATCATGAATTGTAAAAATTGGATACTTTTGGTCTGCCTTTCATATTATAATTGGTAAGTTAAGAGGTTAAAATTCTTCCTACACCTATATTACGAAATTCAGAGGTTTTGTTCTTAATATTACCCATTCTTCAATGTTAGAATTGTCTGTCATATCATGTGCAGTATTATAACATATTATGTTTTGATGAAATTATGAAACACAGTGAGAGACATTTCTGAAGTTCTGTAGTTAGTAGTTCTCTAGATACCAAACAATATTTTCTCAATATATCTGGTTGTTGTTGTTGTTAGTGTTGTTTTTCCAAACTTTTCATATGGGCACACTGATGTTCTAATTGATATGACAAAAGAACATTAGCCATTTTCAATAAAGCTTTTTAATTGTTTTGCCAGTTGTTTTAAAGCTGTTGTGGATGTCTCTGAGATCATTTCAGTCAGTTTTGTCAAGATCTCTTCTTTGTTTGACGTTAAGAACCTGCTACTTCCATCTTCGTTAGGTCTACCACGTTTTCTTTTAATGGAAACCACCCGCAAATCTTTCTCATCTGTCTCTCATAATCAAATTTTTACTCATATCCAAAACGCCTTAACCTTCATGTTTCCATTTCAACTTTAATTTATTTTACTCATATTACATACACTCTCATTACATCATCTCTCTCTCCCCTTCCCTCTCTCTCTAATCTCTCTTTCTCTGTCTCTATCTCCCCGTCTCCCTCATGCACACTCTCTCGTGCACACTCGCTCTCTGTCCCTCATTTCTATTGTCTATCTCTCATCTCTCTATCATTTCTATAGTATCTACATAATGTAAAGATGGTTTACATCTGCTCAAGCAAGCTGCATCAATAGTAATTTTACTAGTTGCAAATCCACTTTGTTTGACTGCTGTAATATAATCCTTTTTCTGTTTTTCTTTTAAAATATATTCATATAGTATTTGTGTACTACTTTAGAAATAAGTAGAACTTACAAAGAAAAATAGAAAAGTCATACACATAAATGAAGTAAAGGACTCTTCAAAAAGATGAAAATTGTAAATTTGTTTCCTGGAAATAGTCCAGTGGAATCATTTAAAACTTGGATGTTCTGCAAATAATTTTAACATTTTATGTCATGTTTTCATTTAAATTTATGAAATTGCAAAAATTGCAAAGGACATTTTTTTGAAATGTAATAAATCTTCAATAAAGAGAGATTTTGTTTTCAATGGAAACTAAATGTAATGCTAAATTATGTGACTTAAATGGTATGATGATTAAAACTTGAGACTTCAAAAATTATTTGTGTAACTTTTCTCTAAACCTCTGGCTCTTCATTAATATTTACTTGAAAGGTGTATTTTAATGTTTATTGCTACTAAATCTACAATTATAGACACAAACGTATTAAATCATGGATTTTCAATGCTATTGATGATATTTTAAAAGGGATCAATAATGATCAAGGGTTCATTTAGGGGTCGAAAGCCATACATGCTCAGTCAACTAATTAGTAAAATGAAGGTGCCATTGATTACAAAAAAATATTAATGAAGTTCATTATTATTTGATGTCTGGTATTTAATATTTCTTTCTCTTATATTTTCATCTGATAATAAAATACAAATTTGCACCTCTTTTAGAATTTAATATCATCACACACGGATGAAAATGGACTTTGGTGCAATTTAAATCTGTTTGCTTCTGAGACCTTGATTATAGTTGTAAAATCAATAATGATAAAAGTACAAAAAAAAGTACAGAAAATAAAAAAGTATGTGAGAGTGTTTTGCTCAAACACAATATATATTATCAAAATTTCAGTAACAAAAACAAATCATCATGTATGTTGAAATTTTCTCTAACAATATTCTGTAGCATTCTCTCTGTTGAGCAACATTTTGAGTACAGTTCAAGAATTTCAAGAAAAACTTTAATTGTGGGTGCAAGAGAGAAGTATTTAA
This sequence comes from Gryllus bimaculatus, assembly GCA_017312745.1. Classification (NCBI taxonomy): domain Eukaryota; kingdom Metazoa; phylum Arthropoda; class Insecta; order Orthoptera; family Gryllidae; genus Gryllus; species Gryllus bimaculatus. Next base: position 8,204,263 of record BOPP01000020.1, read on the forward strand.
ACCTGGAAAGGTTCAACTCTTAACTGCCTAAATTGTTTTTGTTGTTTTTATGATATTATATTTTTGTATTATTGTCTGGATTAAGATGCATCTCTTATCAAAAAAAATTATTTTTTTGTTTGTTATTTTATGTACAAGAACCCGAAAATCAAGCTTATCCATATGTGCACACTGGGCACATATTAGTATTACAAAGTTTAAGAACACTCATGTTGAAATTTTGCGTGATATTTATTTTCCAATTCTAAAATGAAATTGCAGGACACACAACAATGTAACTGCTTGAAGAATGAATGTTGATAAGTAATAGCTACAGTTATATACTCAAAAGTTCAGATATTTTTTGCCTTGCCCAATATGTAATATTTTATAAGTAATATTTGTGACATAGTATCATTTCTTTATCATGGATTTTTAATTTATTTACAATATAAATTGCAATATTCAACAAATGAATTATGAAAGAATTATATTTATTGCGTTGATTGTAAATAATGGTTTGCAGCTGCCAAAGACATGTATTTCTCTTAATTCATGATAACTTAGAAAACATTCTATATGTAAACCAACATCAAATTTAGAGCAATTTGCACAAATTGGTGGTAATTTGTTGATGCCATTTTTCCCTGTGCACCTTCTCTTTTTGTTTCTGTTTTCTGTGCAAAATGCTTGTAACCTTCATATGTCACATGATTGGATACGCTGGAGTGGTAGCCTTTCTGGAGCTTTCATGGAAGTCTTATATTTCAAAAGTTAAACTTGTGCAATTTCTCTTCTAAACTCTAATGGAGTCATTTTTGATACTCACTTCTTTAGTTGCCATGCATTATGAACAAAATTATCAACAAGCCATTATAATAGAGGCCAGTACCACTTCTTTTTCCTAATATGAATCATGCCCATTGCTACATTTTTGTTCATCCTGCCCACGCTATAAATTTTGTCCATTCATTGCCTGGTGTGCCCATGTGGACTTGCTCAAATAATAATTATTCTACGGAAAACAATATAATATATAAACAATATTTTAAAATGGTGTGTTCATAAGTTTAAGTTTCAAAATGTAATTATCTTCCAATTTAATTCAAACATTGCTATAAAATGCCATACTCAACAATTGTTATCCAAGATTTTAGAGCACAAAATAATGTGTAAGTTTCAGGAGCAGATTGCAATGATACAGACCACTGATAAGACTAAGTGTACAGACTAAACATTCTTTTGTAAACAGTGGGATTGCTGTCCTGAACATAAGAAATATTAGCAGTTTAGGAAATTTAAATGTTGAATGTGATGCTTGTTCGTGAGGACATACTGGTAAAATAGTATTCTTTCCATGACAACAAATTCAGTTGAACCTTAATCAAATATATAGATTCAAGGTTTTAGATTAGAGATTATTGGCCAGATGTCACATTAAAGATCAAATGTTCTTATTATTGGATCTTAGAAGATGTAAGAAAATTGACATACTTTTGTATGTTCTTTCAAACTACCAAGTTTTGCAAGAGATGGCCTAAATATTTATAGTATACATATGGCAAAATAATTAGGTATTATAGTTTTTTGCAATGTTGATTTTCAGAAAAAATGTTTGGTGATTCTTTCGACTGATGTGTTGTCTCTACATCTAACATCTATCTTAAAATAAAAAAAATAACCCCTTTTACTAATTATGACATAGATATCTCAACATTATGCCTTTTGAAATTACTAAAATGTATTTTTTATATTCTGAGCATTGAAATTGGTAAATGATTTACTTCCCGTAGCCCTCCCCAGTAAATCAGCACTGGATTTGTAAACTTTTCAATTAGTTGAAACACGTCTATGTCATTTTGTAGCTCCATTAGTTCTTCATAGGCTGCCCAAATTTATTTTTGTTTATCATATGTATTCCGACATGTTTTCATATAATCATCATTGCGTGGATATGACATAGTTGAATCTACTTTTTCCTCAGTATGCCCACCATTTTATCATTTAGATTTCTCCCAAACATAATGTTCATGTGGCTCATTATAATTATTTTTCTTTTACCACTTATCAATTCAAAAACGGTTTGAGTTAATTTTCAAATTTACCCTGTAGATTTTAATCTGCATCATCAGTTAATTCAATTATTTTCTTGTAGTCCATTATTTCCAATTTTAACTTCATAATTCTTTCACATCTTTCTCTCTTTCCTTAGTATAAAGGAAAAAATATTGAAATTGAGTAAAAAATTTGAGATCATTATTTCATTGGAAACATTCATTTTGAGGGTCCTTGAGACAATATGTAGTGTTAACCATGTTGTCTGCCTGGTGTACGACTGACTGACTGGCTGGCTGGCTGGCTGACTGACTGACTGACTGACTGACTGACTGACTGACTGACTGACTGACTGACTGTCTGTCTGTCTGTCTGTCTGTCTCTATGTCTGTCTGCCTGCCTACCTGTCTGACTCTGGATGTCAAGACATTGGCATCACTAGAGGGGATGGAGGAAGCAGTCTTCCTTGGGTGATATCAAGTCATACATTTTTTTAATAATAAAAAATATAATTTACAAAATTTAAACTTCAGTTATTCACTTTGAATCGTTTTTTTTTTTTTTATGATGCAACTAGTTCAATAAAGAAAATTTCTTCGTTCAATTTAATAGCCTTCTACTGAGTTTAAAATTTTCATTTATGGATACATCGAATTAGTCATGCTTACTCCTTATGGATTAGATATTAACATAGTAAAAAATTAAAAGAAAAAAAAAAAAAAAAAAAATCTGATATGCCAATTTGTCTTCAAAACAAGGTATAATTTGAAACATCATAACTCATGCAACATTAAAATATTTTTTTGATGATTCCTTTTTCAAATTGTCACTTAGATTGTACTTCAGTGGCCTGAATGGAAATGGTGAAAATTCATAAGTCAAAGAACTTGCATTGAACTTGTTGCAGGGATTTGAATTAAAACTTGTCAAAATCGCTGTGACCATAATTATAGTCAAGAGAGTAATTTATTATTGTTAATTCACAATTTCTATAACAATTTCAGGCTTTAGGGACAAGGATTGACTTTCTGCCTATTAAATAAAAACTGAATCATAAAGATCTCTTTAAAGTTAGATGTTTCGAAGTCGGACAAATAAGAGAAAAAGTCACATTCGGGCAAAGCCATTTTAAGATTCATTAGCTCCAAATTCGTCTGTGAACATGTTCTAACTACAAGAATAGTATTTGTCCAAAAAGATCATTCTAGTTTTTATGGTGAAATGACATACAACTGTAGTTTAAATTGCATTTTTATAATTTCACAAAATAATCTTCGGATTTTCTTTAGGTTTTTTGCAATCTTAGCCATTTGATCTGCAACGGCCATGGACGTGGTGTATGTGCACACAGTCAGAAAAGTACAAATAAATAAAAACTAGCAAAACTTAGAAGCAATTATTTAAGCATTGAAAAGTTCACATTCAATGCACTCCAATTTTTCACAGAAAATGTTACTTGGAGGTAGATGAGTACTTTGAAACTCACATTTTTTTCTACTTTTTCTTTCGTGTAACGTAAAATAAATTATTCACCGTCATCATCATCATTTTATTTCAAGAACCTCTGTAGGAGCCAAGGGCATTTATTACAAATATTGTTTTCTTATATTTGTGAATATTTTGAAATGTTATTTTAAATCTGTAGTTGTAATTTGTCTGCATTTCCTGTGAAATAGTTAATTGAATGTATAAGCCACACTGTCACTAGCATGAAAACAGGTACGGCAAATTAAAATGATACAAATAATTAGAAAAGTTGAAATGTATCTCTTGCTTGGTATTATTGGAGAAGATAGCGTAATGGCCATAGTTCTGCAGTCATAATCCCAAGATAGTTATCATCAAGTCTTGCAAAATGAAATGTCTACTATAAAACATTTGAAGTACTGAACTGGTAATGTTAGTTATAGAAACACCAAACATTACATGAAATGCCATTAATTGCAATATTTAGAAATTTCAATTAATACAATGGTTTTCAACGGTCATGTAGTAATTGTGTAAATGCGTAATCAGATGTTATGTTTGTATGAATCTGAAACTTTCTTACATGATTTTTATTTTAGAAAAATCATTTCAATATATGTAGGTATTCCTTAATTCCAGGACATATTTTTACAAAATGTGTTTTAATATATCAAGTCTTGCTTCTCTGGCAAATTTACCTACTACCAACTATTGTTGATGTAATTAAATGTGCTTTTGCACACACAGTGATGCTTCCTGATCTTTGAACAAAATTCAAAGACAAAAATGATTATAAAATACACAAAGATTTACATTCTTTTTCAATATTCTTGAGGTAGAATAATAGAGGTAAAATTGTGGAACTCAAGAAAAATGTTTAAAAAGAGCATATGTATATATGTTTTCTGCTTTCAATAATTTAAAATCTATCTGCCAGTTTCTACAAAATAATTTCTTGAGCCTGAGAAACATTAAAACTGAGAAAAAAGTTTTTGATTTCCAAAAAGTAATTATTTTCACTTCAATAAAAATTAAAGTTTTGTTTTGCATCTATTTCATTCAAATAGTTTTACCAAATGAAGAATCACCATCTTAAACTATATAATTTGTGAAGTAACAATAGACATGAGCACTAAACACATCAACTAGTAACACACCACTAGTTGCGAGAAATATATTTTAATTATTCAATTTTTATACTATACTTACTTCTTAATTACAGCGACTGCAATAAATTACATTTCCAACTAATTTTAGACAATTGCTTTTTCAATTCTATTGTTTGAAATGTGTTGCATGCGAAAGCCTTAGAAGGAGTTATTTAAAATTTCACACTTAAAAAATGTCTATTAATCCTCCATTGTTCGCAAGCAGACTGGAAGACATCATTTGGTTACTTTTCCTTCCGATTGTTACTCTAACTTCCTTATCCATTGTGACTTCACTTATAGTTTGGCACTGATAATTTATTTCAAATTGTTGCTCACACCACATGTACTTAGGTTGCAAATCTAGCATGTGTACCAGAGGGTTAAAATGTGTAGTATAACAATCAGCAACACAGACAACACAGTAACATACCTTCTGGATCTCAGAATAATATAATATTTATACAAAATATGTATCAATTTTAATATTAACTAATAATGCAGAAAAAAGTACTTAATATGCTGGATAAAAGTTTAAATATGCAGTATTCAATGAAAAATCATCCAATCAAGCCTTGTGCATAAATTGAATTTGTTCAATGAATTGGTTACCCGATCGGGATTCGAACCCAGGCCTCCTGGTTTATGCCCAGCTGCTCTAACCACTAAGCTACCGAGACAATCGATTCTTAGAACAGTTTTCATGAGCACAATTCCAAGGTGTGTCACCAATTGATAAGGTAACGGGAATGGTGACAATTATGTACATATACAAGGAGCGATAATCACGCTCATGAAATGATGACACTTATCTAAAAAACAACTAAATTTCACATTTTCATTGTGTTGACAGAAATGTCAACTCTTTTAATAAGTGTTCATAATCCTTCTTACAGCATTTAATTTTTTTCTACTTCAACTACTGTCCTCTAGCAAGTTCATGAGAAGCATAAATAAGCTTCCCAAGATGATATTCATCCCGAATACATAAGCTTGAAATATGACATTTGGATTTTTTATGTTAAATATATACTTGTATACCATCCAATTTATGCATGTATTACAATCAGAAACAACTTTGCATATGAAAAGCTATTGTGATAGTATGCAAATGTAGATTTCAGAATAATAATTTTAAAAAAAAGTAATTATTTTAATTATTTTAAATCAACCTGCAGAAAATATTTCATTATATATGTTTGACAATCTTAAAAGATAATAAACAAGAGGATAATACAATTAAAACAAATAATGAAATAAACATAGATTCATATTTTAAAAACAATATGAAATGAATTTGGGAAGAAAAAACAATAAATTGAGCTGTGAACCTCATTCTATGCAGTGAAAGTTGAGAGAGAGTGCAGAGGGAAGTTTGAAACAGGGTTTCAATGTTTCTGGGGCTACATGTGAGGTGCCGGAGGAGGTCTGGTTAGTATCTTTTTGGAAATTGCTCAGGAAGTGGGGAGTCAGTTTATGGGGGAGGGGTGTGTAAAATGATTAGCAGAGGGTAATACAATTTTCGTGTTTCTTTTATCACAAATGAATCCCTCAAACACCTACTCTTCTCTCACAACCCCACCCCATTCATAGCGAAGTCAGGGGTTTATGCCACAATTGCAAAGCTAAATATATAGGCAGCAGAAGCTTCAATACCAAAATTAAAGAACATTTACTTGCTGGAAACCGTACACAAACGGATCACTTTGCTACACATTTTATAAACAGAAGCCACACTTTTCACCCTGACTCAGACATTACAATTCTTGAAATAGAACAAATTCTGGAGCAGGAGAGCTTTAGAAAGTTTTCACATTTTTCAACCTAAGCAGAAATATTAAGCTGTTTTCAATAAACAAACCAATTTTCCAGTCGTCCTCTGCTAATCATTTTATAGACCCCCACAAACTGACCCCTGCCTCCTGAGACATTTCCAAGAAGACATTAAACCAAACCTCCAACCCCTCACTCGTGGCCCCATAAATGTGCGGAAACCCAATTTCAAACTTGCCTCAGCGCACTGTCTTCTGACTTTCACTATGTGGTAAGGAGCTCGCCAGCAAGGTGAGCAGCTCAACTTATTCTGCTTTACTCTTTGAAATTTCATTTAATATTGTTTTTTTTAAAAAAATGTATCTATTTTAATTTCATTATTTGTATTATAACCCCCTCATACACTTTTTTTACTGGAAAACAATTTTGAAATGTACTCATGGTAATTTCATTTCTTGAATTAATTGTATGGTAAAACTTGTATAAGGCAGAACCAGAATAACGTGGAAACCTAATTTCACTGAAAAAATCTCTGCATGGACCTCCTATTTAAAGTGCACTAGACAAGCCAAAAACCAGCCTAACATGGAAGCGGAAAGGGATTTTTAGTATGATGGTTTTAAAAATTCTGGATAAGATGGGAAACAAATATTATTTTAAAATTAAACATTGTCTTTATATGTGGTGACATCATACTAAAAGACATTGAGAGCTGTGTTGATCCATTCACTTTCTCAGCTTGCCGAAGTTGTATTATTCATACTACTCATGCAAAAGCGTCTATTTATTTGTAATAGCACTGATCTCTACAACCCCATGTGAAGGAAGGTGAGAGGCAAAGAGCGATCCTTCCACAATTCTTGTAATGCAAGCATTGGGTTCAGTGATTCTAAATAATGATGGTTGTTGTGTTAATTGAGTGTTAATGATGTAAGGTGACAAGTAAAAAATGTTAACTGTTGCTGAGAAAACTAGACAAATTAAAGCATGAACAAAGCAATACTTCTGTCAAGATTTGATCAAGAAATTTAAAGTTGGGAAAACTAAAGGGTGTGACACCTTAAAAACAAAGACAAAATCTAGTATGAGTGTTTAAAAGAAACTTTTTTTTTATAGGATGGTTAACAATATTCATGAAGTCCATGGTAAATAGCACCCCCCCCCATTTTGCCTGGAAAACTGTACAAAGTTATTTTATCTTACTTAAATGGTAATAAGCATTATTAGAAGAACTTACGTTAAATGTGAATTGTGGAAAAAAGTGGTTTGTGTACATCATTATAAGAGCCCACTGAGTCATGATCATTGGTGTGTAGGAAAATGATAATGAGAGTATAATGAATGCAAACCCTTATAATGAAGTGTTTATTTCTATTGTAATTCAAAGGAATATACTTTCATTTCAGGCTTTGGTGCTCTCACCCCTTAATCCATCCACTTATTCTGCTATGGGCTATGTACACGCATTATTAGGAAATACAGCAGAAGCTGTGGATGCTTTTCACAAAGCATTGGGTGTACGGCGTGATGACACATTCAGTACAACAATGCTTGGCTATGTTGTTGAACAGCTAATGGAGGACACACCTCCATTTAAAGGTATAGAAATATGACTTTTCCTTTACAGAATGATTACAGGATATTTTAACTTCAGGTTAGTTAAATAAATATGTGTTTCTTTAATGGCAGGTGCTCCAGATGATGTCCCAAATTACAGTATTTCACCCACACAACCTATGGTAGTGAGTGTGGAAAAATCTGAGGCAGATAAAAGCATGTTTGCAGACAGCCAAGCAGAAAGTAATGTTGAAAGTGAAAATGGAAATTGCAACACAATTGAAAGAGTTGCCTACTCATCCCGTTCTCCAATAATTGAAGTAGAAATGCATGATTCATCATCTGCGCAAATAGAATGAAAGTTTCTTGATGTGTTTATTGATTTTCTTTGTATATCTTGATTATTTGGGTAAAAAAGTGAAATAGATTACTTTCTCATCAATAATTGATGCTTACTACTACTATCCACAAAATATTTTGAAGAAAGTGAAAGGTGCACATCATGTGAAGTAGATCAATTTTGTTCAATTGTATCGAAAATGCATACATATATCATATTACAAAGTAAAATGTGTTATTTTCTACTACAATATCTCACTCTAAAGTTTTAATATGAAACAGTAGTGAAATTTTACCAAACCTACATTTTAGTAACATGTCAATAATTGTAATGATTTAATTAAATAGTAGTAAACTATTATTGTAAATATAAGAACATGAAATCAATCTATATGCCATTTGAAAAAGAAATGTACCAAAACTAAGGTATCATACTATGTGCAGGAATTTTTATATAACCCTGAATTCTATAGTTAATCTCTTTTGTCTTATTCAGTGTAATTTAAAACTGAAATACTTTTCTTGTTTATATATTTCAGGATCAGTACGTTAAATAACATGCACTGAGCATGTCATTTACAATTCTAACAATTGGAAGGTGTGTTCTGAAATGATTCAACTCAAAACTGAAAGTTTTCAATAGTATAGAAGAGTTTTACTTGTTTCACTGTAATTTTTGTTTTTCAGTCTGAAAATGTGATGTTTATGTGTGAATGATATACGGATGCATGAATTTACAGAACATATTATTGTAAACATTCCTTAAGATTTCATGCCATTTTTGTACAAATGTTTGTTGTTTGTGATTGAAACGACATAAAATTCATATTTTGTACTTCTGTGTTGTATCTTTTGTTGTTGAGAACTATTTACCTACTTAGCTTAAGACATCAGCAGCAACCGTAGTTTCATGGTGGACTCCTCCATAAAATGTGTGTCCCTCTGGTAAGTCTGATCAATGTTCAGATATGTGATTCTACACCAGTTTTGATGCATAAATTGAAATTAAAATTCTGGCATAATATCTGCATAAAATATATTGTGTTCATCAAATTTTAATATTTTTCCGTTTTTTATCACTATGATATTTTATGTTTATGATATTGAATTTTTTGGATAAAGTTAAATTGAAGAATTGAAATTAAAAGTATGTAAGTGCCATATCCATACTGTCGAGAAAAATGAGTTTGTGTATACCTTAAACCTATTGGTACATACAACTCCTGCCATTTAAAATCACCCTGTAAAGGTGATCAAGCAATACATCTGGACTTTGGTTCATGTTTATGTTATAGGGCTTGATTCATTCATCATTTTTCTGGTAAATCATAAATTTAATGGAATGGCACTTTCATCCTTTTTTTATTTCATCTTCAATTTAACTATGCAAAAATCAGAAGTGTTGCAGTTATGGAAATAACTGTTATATTTTTATGTATGTTATTAAAATAAACTTTGATGTCTTTAACTGTTGATAATTTGAAGGTCTATAATAATTTATTTTTTTTTGGCCCAGCATTCATAAAGGCTACTGTGATAATTATTTCCTGGGAATTCTTTCTTAGATTTTACAGGAACTTTTGAGCTGGCCCTATTATAACAGTTGAAATAGGTATACTGTATCATAAAGATAGGAAAACGAGGATATACTATATAAGATAAGAAAAAGTGTTTATTTCATTGCTTGTTGGGAAAAACGTTATAAAACTATATGAAGTATGGGTGAGAGGGGAAAACACACACACACACACACACACACACAAGCACATACATACACCCTTTGGCCCAAAAGGTTTTGCTTACCAAGCAAGAAATAAATCCAACCAAAAATGATATTTATATATTATTTATTTTAGAAATTAAACATAACAATACAGAATCTTTAAAGCTCCTTGACACTGTTTTTGTAAAGTATAACAAAAAAATAAATGGTCATTTGCAAACCTAGCTGAAATTTTTTAAATAAACACATAAAATCATCTGGTATTTTGTGGAACTTAACATATGTCAAAAAAATTCTGAATACTTGATTCAGATTGTCAGCAACACCTCTGTGTGGTAGTAAGATATAGAACAAACTGTCAACAACCAACAACCAGAGTTCAATTTCATGGAACTGTGAAATATTCATTAGGAAGATCAATTGAATAATTTTCACAATCCTGAAAATTATTCAATTGAAAAATTGTACAAAGATGCTCCTGAGGGAGGGGGGATCAAGAGGCTGCATCAGCCTCTCCCCTCCTCAAAGCCAATAATACATATTTTAAAAAAGTAATATAGTTTTTACTGTACTAATGAAAATTAATGATTGCTGTACAATTTTAGTACTCACTAGTACTACTCAATAGTACTTTTACTATCCTAATGAAAGTGTAATTTTTTTATTAAAATGTCAAATCAGCTGGGCATTATACCTCCCATTCCCATGAAAAATCCTGGGTGCACCTCTGCTATTAAATCAAAGTTAAATTTCTTTATAGGAGTTGTGAAAAAAAGAGTACAATAATGTTTACTATTGAAAACAGATAAGAGTTCAAAAAAGGATTCGTTCTAAAAGAGCACTTGTACTTAGAGTATGTCTGATAACCCTAAGTTGTAAAATGAGTGGTCACAGTCATCTAAGACTTGGTTATTGCCAGCAGTCAGAAGGGAATTCGATTTTATAGAAATTAACCCCATTAACAAATACCAAAAATTGTTAAAATTAAATTTGATGTACTTTCTCATTTTATTTCAGAAATTTATGTATTTAGGGATCCTGTGAGTAGCTTTGCCAAGATCTATTCTAAAACGACCTAGAGCGATTTTTATTAAAACTTCAGTTTTTTAAATTCTCAAAACGAGCGGTATTTAAAGGAGGTTCATTGTTGACCTATCACACTGTATGTCGCTGCTGTTAGCCGAACTGTGATATGAGCGTTGACGTCTACATCATGTGACGTTGACCAATCATATTGCTCCGTGACGTCACCAGTGCACTGTGCTAAGCTGCAAAGCATGAGAAAGCATACTCCGCCGGAATCAGATTGTGAAGATTCACGGAGTATGTTTCGTCGCAGCCGGGAAGCATACGTCGTTAAAAGCTGTTTATTGCTGCTTGTGTGATTTCGGAAGGCTTTTCTTGGTGTGTATTGAAGTCCTTCGATATTCTTTCGTACAGTTAAATGTTCGATTGCTCTTGCTTATAATTTAAGTTCGTTAAGATTGATTTGTTGGGTGGAAAGCCCACGTGGATTACTTGCCATCTCTTCCTAATATGCTGTCACTGCAACAGGTAAGGTAATTCATCTATTAAAAAAGAAATTCATACAATTTTTCATGATGGCTACTATGTGTTTCTCGCACTTTACTGACGAACGTAACCTCTTTTAACAATATTGTACCAAATGTCAGGTTACAGGATTACTTTTTTCGTAAATGGGAGTAAATTATATCATGCATTTGCTATGTCCATATTACATATACAACTGGCTTCATTGCTTGTTGTTTTAAATCTATATTTTACAACTGTCAAAGTGCTGTTATAAATGTCAGAATATAAGTTTCGCCCACTAATTTTCCGGGATATGGTTCATTGATTGTATGGAAGAATTCAACGTTTTTATATCCAAACCTGGTTGAATAATTCTACTTGCGAAGTTATTGGTCTACTCAATAAATCGAACGATATGGAATCGTGTGAATATTGATATCACTATTTGGGAAACTTGGTGAATAAAATTTGTTTAAAAAACTTAAGGTACATTGTAAATTAGTTAAACAAGAAAGTGACATGATGGAAGTTTATACTCACTTGGAGGTTAAAGTACACGTGTTGGGATGAAGCGCTACTATTGCAGGCTGCCTGCACCGCTACAGAACCTTCATCGATCCAACGTTCTGTGGGCCTACCTGTTGCGTCACCAGATCGTCACGATGCTGCGAGGGCATGGAGGATTGACAGACGGAAGAAATGTAATGCTCAGAAAGGGGCACTGGTTTAGTTCTATCCATTTCCCTGGAAATATTCTTCTCATTTTTCAGGAAACGTATTCGTTAAGCATATTATGTGGGAAGTATATGTAAAATTTTATTATGAGTTCGAAATAAACCGGACAAATTGAATAGACATAATTGATATTTTGTCTTCGTTGTACTGCTATCTATTTCTTGTTTTTTAATAAAAGTAAATAGGACATACTTTTCGCAATTATGTACTATATTCTTGAGAATTACAACTCAGGTTAATATGTAAAGGGCTTCTGGAGTTTATTTTTAAATCAGATTAGGTTCTTTCACAGTGAGCACTAACATAGTAGAAAATGAATCTCATATTTTGGAGATTTCTTAATTTTATAGTTTTGAAGTTGAAATATTAATCATTTTACTTAGGAAAGAGGGGACGAAATTTTGTGCGAAGTAACAATAACCTTGGCCACCTGTAAGTACATTTATTGCAAATTCTTTTCAATGTAACCGCTTTATACATTTAAATGAAATTGACAAAATTTAAAAGTAGAATGATGCAGTATCAAGTGGTAACATAATTCCGTAATAGCACATAATGTGAAAACCTGTTTTAGCCTAAGATGTTAGTGCGAAAGTCTTCAACGTAGAGCGTGAAGACAAGGCCACAATGGCAGAAGATCCGGAGAAGTTATTTCTTATGGAGTTTTTGGTGGAGAGTGTGTATGTTCATAAACATGGTGGACAGATGATAGGTGCTACAGAGTGGATGATGTGCGGGCCAACTGCCGTTTCGTTTCAGTTCATGACGTTTCCCACATTAGAGATACTAGAGACGGAATTCCCTGGCAAAGGATGTCCAGGGTCTGAGCCACAAATGTTCGAGAGCGGTAAATCGTGTTTGTTTTCCCTGCCTGAGAGAGTATTGCGAAATGCCCCTGGGGAATTAATAATCAATGTGGAAGTTTCGAAGAACCTCCCGGCAGGTTGTTCACCCAGTATGTTGAAAGTGGGGGAAACTAAGATTGACTTTACAAACGAATTCAATTCGGTTGTTAGCGATATCTACAAAAATCCTAATAAAATTCCTGCAACGAAATCGCGGAAGGAGTGTTATGCTCTTCGGCATCAAGGGGGTGTTGTGGGTCAGATTAAACTTTTCATTAGATTGTCATGTTTTGGTAAGTTGATTATCACCCAGTTCACATTGGCCAGTGGCAAAAGCTATTTATTTAAGGGTAACAAAGACACCCTTTACAAATGCCAGGAAGTGGATACAGAAACGCCTATTTCTGCCCCGTGCGGAGCTGGCGTTGGCAGATTTTTCCCTCAAGCTACGGATTTATTATCTGCTGTTGGGCAGCGCCTGGGAATTAGCCATGGCGGCCAGGGTGAACATGCAGGCATCGCAGTTGCCCCGAATACTTGCGCTGCAATGCATGCCATGGAGGCAGCAGAGGCCGGATTGCCTTGCGAGTGGTTTAGTGCGTCCCGTGGTACTCCGGCTCCGAAATGTGGACCAGGGAAAGGCCCTGCGTGTTTTAAGATAACGAAGGGCCAGCACGGTGATCAGCCTCCAGAACCTCTTAGCTCTCTGCAGAACCCTCAGTGTGCAGCCACAGTGGACGACGCCTATGTCTTGCGCGTAGGCAAACGGTGTACGAAAGGCTGTGATGAAAAGGAACAACTTGAGTTAGAACTAAGGGCGCCGCCCCAACGTTATAAAGACACCAAAGAAACCCAGTGGGAAGAGTTGGCCGAAGAAGGAAAGGGAAAGGGCAAGAAAGGAAAGAAGGAGAAAGGAAAGAAGGGAAAGAAAGGGAAGAAGAAGAAATAGGGTGGTGGCAGGTAGTACGAAGTAGGTGTTGGTAGATTGTGTGGAGCCTCTAGTAATGTACAGTTGTGTAGTCCTGGCATAATAAAAGCTCTTGTTCATTAGCTGATAATCAAAAGTATGTTCTGTGTGAATGAATGGATGAATGATCTGCCAACCCACAAGAGGTCGTTATTTTGCGTTCTTCCAGTTATCCATGGCTTTGCAATCAAAACATTTAGGAATGTTTCTTGTATTGGTAAAAGTCAAGGAGGAAAATGTGAATGTTAAGTGCGGTTTTGTTTTTATAATCCACGCACGTGTTAACTCGATTTGCTTTAAAGAAGTAAACAAATTGAAGCAAATGTGTACAATTTTATTGGAGTATATGAAAACTTTTTATAGAATGGTTTATTAGTCCAGGAAGTTTGCTTGCTATTGCTATATTACTATTCTATTCCAATAAGTTTGAGAATTTATTCGATTTGTACACCCGTGGCTTTCGTGCAATTTTTACATTGTCGCTTTGTACTAATTTTCTGTATTTATGTGGTGTGGCCATTTTTGTTTCTGCATGTACAGGGAAGATAAAAACTCTGAATATACAAATTTCTGAAAGTTGAAATAAAAAATGTTCTCGTAATGATAAAGCTTGGATTTAAATGTCCCAAATTGAAAGATGTAATAAAGGAGCTATGCCTAAAGTTCGTGTATTATTCTTTATTCCAATATTGTCTTGTATTAGACTAAAAAGGAAGTCCAATTTAGTACGTGTACACTGGCGTTCAGAATAAGTCCAATATAGTAATGATAACATTCCAAATTGCGAGTTACTTCCACATTTTCGGAAGTACGTGAACATGTTATTCTTTGTAAGAGTCGTCTCGATAAGCAATTTTAACTCTGATCTGATGCGGGATTCAGGGGCAACTGCCGCACCCCCCCCCCCCAATCTTGGGACAAATTAAATTAAACAAATTTTATTAAGCTGTGCTAATAACATCCATTAATAAATTGGCGAACTATGGTTCAGTATTATGAAACCCGCGAGATAGTTATTGTGAATATACCTTAATAATAAATCCTCTTTCAATTATATTTTACTTTTAAACATTATTCCATTAGAAATTCCAACTCCATTAGAAATTAAAGAGTTGCACCCGTAAAATCATGTAACACTCAAATTTTAACTTTTAAAAACTGTGTATGTCCCGTGTATTATAGATAAAGGTAAAGGTGATCCATTTAGATGATATGAGTCCCTCGTATCTTTTCATACATCGCAAACTTTCTAGCAGGAGCGATTTTCACAACTAGTTTAATAACTCCTTTTCCCATCATAGCCCTGTTGATAAGTTGTAAATAAGAGCTATGTGAAACAGAGGCGTTCGTGTTGTCTCGGTTCTAAAAGCTTTGGAAGGTAAGTCTTCGGAATTTAATTATAGATTAGTCAGTTTCTAATTCTTAACAAGTGGAATAAAGTACGTTTTAACCATTGTTTTTATGCCTGAAATCTGTAATTTCCCACTTACCAAAGACCGGTTGTAGTTTGCAGAATTTTAATATGAAAGTGGTTGTAAAATGAGCCTCGAACTATTGTGCTTATATGATCCCCAAACATTAATGGGCACGTATTACATTCACTACTAGTGTTCGTACTATTATATATGTATGCCAACAAAATATGCCAACATGCGTAATATGCCAACAAAAGGTTCCAGGTCCAAAACAAAAAGGAATTAGTGGTGCTACAGAATGACCCAGACCTCGTACTAGTTTCTTAATTTCTTTGGTCGGGTCTATCTTTTCGATCGTGCCCCATCCTCTTGCGAGCTGCCATCTATCGCCGCCCAAACAATGGCAATTCCTAATGGCAGCAAAATAAAAATAATTGAATATTATTGCAGAGTAAATCCTCGTCAAATATGGAAATTTTCTTTGAAAATTTTGGTGTCATTTTTACGAAAATGGCGTTTAAGCAATGCTGTATATGCGAAATTGCAATGCTGTATAAGCGAAATTGCATGCTCTTTTTCACTGAAAAGTATTGAGATTTTGAAAACTATTTTAATTTTTATTGGAAGAAGTTTAAAGCTCTGCCACTAACAAATGCAATAATGTATACAAATCGCCGAAAATGTGTGTATTAACGGCATAAGAGGTATTTAAAAAGTGTATTTTTTGATGAAACAAAAGAATACAGCAAAATAAATTTTAAGTCGCCTCAAAACAGTGCGATTAGCATTATGCGTACAAAACGTTTGAAGAAAAAAAATTGAGCAGTTGTTTGAGAACTGTTTGAGGGTTTCCGAAGTTTGTTTTTTCAGAGAAAAATTTTGAGTTTTCGGGAAACTTTCGTCATTTGAAGCACATGTACTTATAAATGCAATAATATGAACAAATCACCACTAATGTAAATATTGAAAGAAGACAAAAAATACATGTGTAATTTTTGAAAACCACAAAGATTAGAACAAAATAGGTTAGTCATGTTATAGGCGCGAGTGTTGTTCACATACACCAGATGGACGGGCGTTTTGGGGGGGGGGGGGAAAAAAGGAGAAAAAAATCGGTATTAGGCGCACCCGAAACATATTCACGTGTTACCGTTGAAATCTAGAAATAGATTTTCCGCAGAATTAAATAACATTTTCTACACTACGTATATATCTTATATGCCTACGTGTATGAGAAAATAACTAGTGCTAAAAATGCCACAGACTTTCTCGTACTTTTTTTTATTTATTTTTTTATTTTTTATTTTTATTTTTTTTATTTCGTTGGTCTGGGCACCCTTACATTCTTGTCCCACGTTCGTGCCAGTTACAATCTATCGCCGCCTCAAGTACATTAATGTAGAATCGAAATATCACTTTAAGAATATTAAAGAATAGTAAAACCTCGTCATATAAGGATATTTTTGTGGAAAACTTTGGAGCCGTTTTTAAGAAAATGGCGTTTAGGCGTCACTGAAAATGCGAAATTCGAAGTTCTTTTTCACTGAAATACTTTGTTTTCGAATAGCTTGAAACGTTTTGTACGGATAGTGCTAGTTCCACTGTTTAATGAGACATTAAGTTGCTTGTGGGATATTGTTTTTTTCATTTATTTTATTTTTTTATTTTATTTTTTTAAATTTTTTTATTTTTTCGAAAATAACACAAATGTAATTTTTTTGAAATCTCTCTCTCTCTCTCGGTTAACAAGCACATTTCCAGCAATTTGTAAACACTATTCCATTGCTGAGGTAGTGTTGTAAATTACTAATGAAGGTTTTTTGAAAACTCAAAAAAAAATTCTGATAAAGTGCTTCAAAGTTCGCAACTACAGTAACTCTTAAACGCCATTTTCTTAAATTAGTGTTACTACTTTTGTAGAACTATTACTAAAAGTAACCGGTCGAAAACGATAGGATGAAATCAATCTCCCATATTAGTTCGTCATTGTGAATAGTAAAACAATTTAATTGGCACACCTATTCTCTTTAATTCAGCAGCGGCTATCTAACATTAATTCCGATGTGCTCTGAGATTGCACGTACTTGCGCTCAGTCCGCTCATTCCTTTGCCACGAAAACTGGGAGCTCGGACCCATATCTTCAGGATAGCCCAACCCTCTTGGAGTATTTTTATTTTCATAATTAGTTTTTTATAAAATAACTGTGTACTATACTGTTAGTGTATAATGTGAATAGACACCCGTTCTCTTGACTTAGTAATAAGGCGCCCTAACAGAGAGGCAGGTGTGACACACGCAAGCTAGAAAGATGGGTTTTCAAAGACTACAGTAGCTTTAAGGGCGCCTTCCCACGGCGCGACCGCGGCGCGCTTCCTTCAAGCAGCAGAGCCCTTCCGCCGGAGCCACGGCCGCACCGCTGCCCGCCATGGAAGGGGGTGGGGTTTGGACGGGTAGGTTTCGCCGACCCTCCAGCGACGACGAATAAAGGGACCGGAGGCGGTAGAACGCTGCGGCCGTGGCGCAGTGGGAAGGCTCCCATTGAAAGCTGTGTTCTGCTAGCGGTGGCGCGTGGCCCCTCCTCCGCTTCGCGTAGCTGGAGTTCGGCGTCGGCTGCCGCAGCAGCCGCCACCCGCCACCCGCTGCACGTGGGAAGGCCTCCATTCAAACCAATGGTCTGCTACGCGAAGCGCGCCGCGGTCGCGCCGTGGGAAGGGGCCCTAAGGCTCCCATAGCTCGGCCCCGATGATCCACAGCGGGTGCGGCGCGAAAATTTCTCCGCTAGAGGCGGCGACGAAATTCCGCGGGACCGTTCACACCATGAAAATACTTTTAAAACGATTCACAGCGTCGATAACGCCACATTCAATTTTATTTTTTATTATTAACAGTACTTGTAAAGAATGGTTTTTCATTCTGCAGTCCTAGCAGTACGGACGTTTTTCAATCGAACAAATCTGCTTGACCCAAGTGGATTTTTACCGCAGCGAGTGTTGGCGTGAACAAAGGTGGGCTAGTCTTTCTTGGAAAGACGGTGACAGCCAGTACGCCAGAATGCGGCGCGACCGTGTATACTAGATACGTATATCTAATACACGTAAATATTAACTAACCTTCAAATAATATACCGCGAATTAAACATTTAAATAGGAATTCACTGTTTTTATTGCTTTGATTTTGTCACCCATGATAAAGTACTGTAGTGTTTCTAAAATATACAGTAAAGATTTTTTTTCTGGCTGCGTAAATAAATCTCAGTATAAAAGAGGAAGTCCTTTCTAGGCCACGAGCTGAAACGAGAGGGGGGGGGCACTTGTCATCCAATCGGGAGCTTAAGTACTTACATTTTAAGTCGTAACGAAGCTTGCGATTGCTTGAGTGTCCCTCCCTCCTGCCAGCTCGCGACCTAGAAGGGTGTTCGATTTTAATTAGAGTATAGTCTAGGTAGGAGCTTTTCAAAAAGGGAAGGTTTCGTAACGCCTCGTAGGCACTCTCAAAAGATTTTCCGTCCTTCACTACGCGGACTAACTCAATGGCGAACAGAACAGTTAAAATTCTATTCTCTTGTATCAGGGATAGCATTACGGGTTTGCCCCCTCTCTCTTCCCAGTTGCAATCTATTGGCGCTTAAGACACTTTTTCACATTTCTCTATTTTCCGATACCATAGTAGAATTGAAATGTTAATTTAATATTATAGAAGAAAAAATTCCTTTTATCAAATTTTAGTATGAAAGACAACTTTAGTATGAAACATTTTATTTCGAAACAGATTACCAAGCAAGCTACAGCTTTTCCAAAAAAAAAAATCATTTCTCGATAATGTGCGAAAAAATACACATGTTTGTGATACAAACCTATAAAATATATTTATTACTCTTATTTATCTGACAGACGGTTCAAACATTACAAAATCTACCAATTGTCGAAAATCGTCAAGGCCTGATGGCCTCTTCCGTCGCCAAGAAGGGTCTCTCCATCTTCTAAGATGGAGCGTTCCTTCGGACGTTTATTGATAGTTTCTCACCAGTCATCCGTTGGATTTGCGTGTTATGACTGGCATTTTGTGTGTGACGTGTAGCATGTGTGTGTGTTTGTTTGTGTGTGTGTGACACGCGTGGTCTGTGTGTGTTGTTGTTGTGTGTTGTGTGTCCATGCCCAGCATCCTGTGTTGCTGTGTTTGTGTCGTGTTGTGTGTTGTTGTGCTGTATTGTTGTGCTGTGTGTGTGCTGTGTGTGAGTGTGTTTGTTGTGTGTGTGCCTGGTGTGCTGTGTTTGTTGTAGTGTTGTGTGTGTGTGTGTGCCATGTGTGTGTGTGTGTGTATAGTGGTGTGCTGTCCTGTGTGTGTGTGACACGTATGGCTGCTGTGCTGTATGTGTTGTGCTTGTTGTGCGTGTGTGTTTGATTGTGTGTGTGGTTTGTTGTGTGTGTTGTGTGTGTTTGTTGTGTGTGTGTGTTTGTTGTGTGTGGTGTGTGTGGTGTGTGTGTGTTTGTTCGTGTGTGTGTTGTGGTGTGTTTGTGATAGCTTCTCCATCGTGTGTTGTGTGTGGTTGTGTTTGTTGTGTGTGTGTGTTGTGGTTTTGTTGCCACTCACTGTGTGCTGTGCTGTTTTGCTCTGTTGTGTGTGTGTGTGTGTGGCGTTGGTGTGTTTTGTTGTGTGTGTGTTGTGTGTGTGTGTTGTGGTTTGTGAAGTGTTGTGATAGTGCTTGTGTGTGTGCGGTGGTGTGTTGTGTGTGTGTGTGTGTGTGTGTTGTGCATCACTTTGTGTGCTTGTGTGTTGTGTGTTTGTTGTGTGTCACTGTGGTGTGCCGTCACGCATCACGTGTGTGTGTTTGTTGTGTGTCTGCTGTGTGTGTGTATTCTGGTGTGTGTTTGTTGTCGTGTGTGTTGTGTGTGATGGGTGTTTTTTTTTGTATTTTGTTCTGACTCTCGGTCTATTGTGTGTGTGCGTGTTGTTGTGCTCTGCTGTTGTTTTTGTACGGAATTCGTGGCGCGCGTAAGACCACTCCCCAGACGCCGACGGAAACCGCGTCGCTCCTGCCTGGGAAAGGCACTTGTATTGCATGGTCCTCAGGTTCGTGGAGTCACGTTGGCTTCCCCCGCTCCGTTTTCCGCGATTGGCGGAAGCATGTTACGCGGTTTGTTCCGCCCAATCGCGGCAATTATTGATGAACCTGTGAGCCTCGCCAAATTCCGTTGTAACTCAAACGTTACCTGCGTTCTAAGAAAAGGTGCAGCTCATATGCTGGGTTTTGAGACAACGTCCGTGTTTCCCGGTAAGTTAACGGAGACGGGCGTAGCGGGCCTCATCGAGACTTTTTAGCTGTATACCTCCGCGTTCTCGACGCTTCCTACTCCCTCGCAGGTAGCGAAAGATGCACATTTCCAGGTCCTCTTACGCAGCATCGTTACATTGAATAAAATGTTGACACACACTTCGCAACCTGACGCATGCTATATGTTATTGCATTTGAGGTTGAATGTGCTTTTGTTATTTTGCTTCAAATTCCTTCGACATGTACTTTTATCAATATATATTCTCGTCACGAAAATATTATTTCGTGCAACCTAACGTTTTCTCAAAAACGTAATTTCAGCGGCCTGTACTCTACTTAAGGTTCTAGTTGTTGGTACCCAACTCTCGCTGCTGTACAGAATTGGAAGAGCTATTTGTCTTACAAAACTGTTTTTGCATTTTGCCTCGTCCTTTTAGTGTGATATGTACAGGCTCCATTATAAAAGTAATATATTTATTTATCGGACCTGTACAAATGCTTAAAGTTCTTTAAAATAGTCTCCCCCTGCGTGAACACACTCGCGAAGACTGTGCCTGGAAGGCACGCTGAATGTCCTTGACGGATACTCTCTTAGGAATGTTATAACATGCTTTTGGATGTTTTCTACTGCCTCCCAATGTTTTCCTTTCAGTCCACTCTTCAGTCGGTGAAACAGTCGGACGGAGCAAAGTCTGGGCTGAAAGGGGGATACAATGAGCATAAGTTTGATACGAGACTTCCTCATTCGCTCTTTATTGCGGTTGGGTGGTGATTTTGTGTGCTTCTCGCTGCTCTGCCATTTCGATTCTGGATCGTACTTTAACACCCAGGATTCGTCTCAGATTACGACAGTTGAAAAAGTCAGTCTGATTTGAATCAAGTCTTGACAGCGCGAAACTTGGTTCTTTCTGATCTTCCGTCAACTTTCGGCACAGGCTTTGCGAAGAACTTGCACATTTGCTGGTTCATGGTCACTATCCCACGTACGCAACTATGGACATGTGCAAGATGTTCAATTTGTCAGATGCCCAAATCGACAGTCGGAACGCAAAACTTCGCGCGCATTATCAGTTTTCGGCTGTTGTGGCGTTCATTGTGAGTCCAGAATGTGAGTCCATTGTGGGTTCGAAGGCGGCATCCTCCCGGATACAGTTGAATGCCATGCACCGTCTCCCGGAATGTGACCTTGAAATGTAATTATCGAAAGCCTCTTGGATTATACGGGACGTTTGTTGTATTCTTTTAAAAAAGCTTCACGCAAAATTTGACGTATCGCTCTTCAAGCAAACGATCCATTGCGTAGTTTTGCAAAATCGAAAAGTCTTATCTTCCCTCCCCCCTCCTCCCGCTATCTGCTCAGAACACAATAGCGACCAGCTCTGTTGGAAAGGCCGACTTCCCACAGTTCGACCCTTGCTAATTTAATGTTAATGTGTTTATTGGTATCTTGATCGACATAACATGAATAGCTTAAGCTGGAAATTTCTATTAAGTTTCTAGATAGCTTAAGCTGGAAGCTAGAAAAAGCTGGAAGCTGAAAATTAAAATTATTTTATCCAAAATTTTTGATTGTGTTAGATGTTTCCCCAAAATGCTATCGCCTTTTTTAAAATATATTTCAGCATTTAATTTTTTACATAAACGATTTTAAGTGGAATCATGCATACTGGAAATTGTTTCCTGGAATAGTAAAGCGTCATTTACATATATTTTTTTCTTTTGATATAATTATTTATTAAATTCTTTGCTTCCAATTTTGGATGTCATCAATATAGATATTAACTAGTGATGGTACATAATGGCACTGACTTGACCGTATTAGTTTTCCATTTCCTTTGGTCTTGGTTAGTTGTTCGAACACACACTGGTGCTTGCTGCCATCTATCGCCGCCAAGAGTACATTTTTGTGAAATTTATTTTTAAAATTCAAAGAACAATAAAACCTCTTACTAAATGGCAATTTTCTTTGAAAAGTTTCGAGCAGTTTTTAAGAAAATAGCATTAGGACGCTACTGTAAATTCGGAATTTGAATCTTTCACAGACAACTATTGATTTATCGAAAAAATTTCATGACGTAATTTCAAGCACTTCGTTACAAATGCAATGGTGTTTACAAATCGCTGTTAAATATGCATATTAAAGACGTAAAGGATCATTCAAAAAAATATTTGTGTAATTATTGAAAAAAAACACACAATTCAACATAATTAATTCTGTCATCTTAAACAGTGCAATTTCCACTATATGTTGAAAAGTTTGAAGAAAAAAATTGGAACATTTTTGGAGAAAATGTGCTCTTAGCGTATTAAAATGCGGAATTTTGAGCTCATTTTCACGGAGAACAGTTTTCGGGAAATTTTATCTGACATTTAAAGCACATGTATTCATAAAACCATTAATATAAAGAAATTGCCACTAACTTAAACATGAGATAAACATAACACGAGGCAGGTCAAAAAATTACATTTTTGTATTTTTTGAAAAACAAACAAAAGAATATACCTATATGGCGTTTGTCATCTCATGGAGTACGTGTGTCGCTAATCCTACCAAACTCGGTATAAAAATTGGAGCTATTTTTGAAAAAAACTACTTTTGTAATTTCTCGAAATTGCAATTATTGCACGCAATATCGCGCGGAAACTACTAAATTTTTCAGAAAAAATGTACATGACCTTAATGAAATAACTAATTATGGACTACATATTCAATTAGAAGCAAATGTATTATCTTCAATTTTGTAGTTAAAGGAAGAAGCCGGAAAATACAAACTTTTGAAATTGTCGAAAAACCGTTAGCGATGAATATTGGACTTGCCAATTTTAAGTGTATGAAACTCCATTCTTACAACATCTAAACAAATTGGAGCCGTTAAATAAAAATGTCTGGAGGGCTTATTATTAAAAAGGGGTTAATATTAAAAATGTCTGGAGGGCTTCAAGTAAAGAAACTCCAAATTTTTTTCAAAATCTCGAAGTTACGACTCGAGCCAGATGTACAGGGGTTTCTTCAATTTGGAAAATATCCAAAGCAATGTTAAGACGCTAGTAGTGTTCACCAAGTAGTGTTCACCAGACGGACGTTTTGAAAAAAACACATTTTCGGATTCAGGGGACCGTAAAACGTGCATTTCCATCTCGAAATAGATTTTCCGCAGAATTACATAACTTTCCTTAAACCACATACTTTCCCTATACGTTTTACTTTCCTTGTACGTGTCGTTGAGACTGGGCATCTTTGTCACAGTCCTGTTTATCAATATTGTAACGTTTCTTCGTGGTGAATTAAAACATAGGTACTTTTTAGCAAAGATGTTTATTTGTAAACAATGATACACTAAAATACTTGATTTACAGATAACTTAGTCTTTGCGTTCTTCCTTTGATTAGGTCCTTGCACAATACTGTTCTCTTGGTTATTTATTTGCACTGTTCACTTCTCCTACACTATTGCACAGTTTACTGCGCAGACCACAATTCATTGCGCAGCTTCTGACTCGCGGCCGCCTGTCAGCGGCGACTTTATACCTGGCCGGCGCCCGTCTCGACACATCCGGCACTTGCTCCACATTTCTATGCGACTCGCGAATAACCCAGAAGTTAAATTTGAAGAACTTGTATTCACAGATGCAATGAATGCAGATATATAAACCGGAAGTGTCTGTATGTGACTTTCGGTTTTTAACGGTAGAACACTTTTCAATATTCTTATTTGATTAATACAACTTCTCACGACAAATCAATTCTGACCATCTCTATGAACTATTTTTAACTTAACTACTGAATCTATCAACATGAAGTTTAAACACATTAGACCATACTCATGGGACCAACGTGGTTTTTGATTTACCATAATATTCCTAACTCTTCTGAACATCATATTTTTCACCGTTGCGACGGTACCTCGAAAGATGAGAAAATTGTGTAATCGTGCGTAAAACGGCGAATTTTCGGCAGAACTCTCATTGTCGGGCCCTGGCTACGAAAAGAGGGATAAAAACTCGCTAAATTTAGAAAAAATTCTACGAACACGTGTAGACAGAATCTAGGTTTTGTGGGTCCTTGATGCCGGTAAAACCTATTAACGGCAAAATGTCAATCAATGTGGTCAACACTCGCGCCTGAACTGTTCAGCTGATATTGTCCAAAATGGATATTTGGTTATCAATCTGAACGAACTCGAGGCTTTAGAAATTTAATACATCATTTTTCTTTGCATGAAGCGAGCATTTACGCGAGGACGTATAAGCGTATGTTAGCAAGATCATTCCGGGGATCCGAGTTCGGATCTCGAAGCGGAGGAAAATTGCTGATTAAAAGCATTTTCGCAGGTTTATGTAGTAGTATTATAAAGCGGAGCAGTTAGAAATAATGTGTGAAAGTAAGTACTTTCGTAGCCCCACTAGTGTGAAAAGTAACACTTCCGGGTAATTTCTTTGTGAAGTTAGTGCATTTTTTAAAAATAACTCAATCTGCTCCAAATGTTTTCCACGAATCGGACGGACGCTTCAAAAATGGCATAGGTGTAATTTTCGTTGAACTCTTTAATTTTCGAATATGCCAAACTTTAAAAAAGGGGGATACTTGCATTATTTTTTAAGTGTCGGAAAAGCTGACTTTTGCCGTGCGTCTGGTGGTGTAATGGTAACGTGCGGGGTGTGTTGACTCGAAGGATCTGATATCGAATCTCGCTGGGGGAGGGGGATTGCTGGCTCATTTTGTTGTATAATATTGCATAGCATTTGTAATTAATGCGAGAAAGTATGTGCAGCTGTAGCCCACCTGTTTGTTCATATTTCAATGATTTTAAGTGCATTTGAATCTGCCGTATAATTACGAGAGATGTTTGAGATAATGGTAGGCGCTGAGAGCTTGAGACATTGCATCTCATTCGGCTGGTAGTGTGGTAGTAAAATGTACTTCAGTGGGAGACGTGTGACGAAGCAGAGGAAATAGTGTACTATTATCAGCGCCCGTTGACCAGATGCAGCATCATCCAGTTCCCTGTTGCCGTTTTAACGAGCGCGGCGGGTTACCTATTTGGCGTGCTTCGTGTTGCGGATTGCGAGACAAAAAGCAATTTCTTAGACATTATGTCCATATGCGCCCAACTTGCAAGCGCAGATACTTTCTCATGAGTTTTTAATCATTGTTATCCCTTTTCCTGTCCCAAGGTCGGTGAGGTCGAGCCAGCGAACTTCGGGATACTACAGCGCCTGAACGTCATGCTAGACGGCGGCGGAGGGGCTGACCTCGCTGTCGAGGGCCGCTCAAGAGCGGTTGCACCGGAAGGTGAGTATAGACTACGGAAATTTTGAGGATATCAAAAACTGAATGGTCATGCTATGTGTTAAAGAATGCGCAAAGCCATTGTGAATTATGAACGGAACTCCAATTTGCATCACCAATGCACATATCGTTAAACTCTGTTCAGGTCATCTGGTCATTCATGTCGAATTGACACAAAATGTACGGAATGTTCAACTGAAGCATCACGTCTTCCAACCGAACTCGGCATACGCCTTCCGGGATTAAAGAATAGGAGTGGCAAACTCTGTTTATTGTGTGTTTCTGGAGGCTAACAATTGTGGTTCACGTATTCGATGACGTAAAAATTAGACATTATTTCTACAAAATATTTGATTTTCTTAATATGGAAATACAACAATATAAATTAACATATGTAAATTTCAAAGATTTTTGTCCTTAAAAATAAATGATCTTCAAATTTTTTACAGATTACATTTTTCATTAGCAAACTAAACTAAAACTTCTGAAATTCCATCCCCCCAACCCCAGGGGCCAGCTTCAACTGTAACCCTCGCCTCGCCTGAGATTACATCCTCTGTTATCCGTATCTAGGGTCTTGAGAGGGATCCTACTCCATCATTTCACCTCTCTTGTTCTCCAGGCCGGGACCCTAAATGTCGATAACCCGCAGAGGAAACCGCAGCCCTTCTCAGCTAGTCCTTGGTTATCGTCTAGGCGCCGCTGTGATGCATAGATCCTTAGAAAAATTACGGTTAATGACGGGATATAGTAGGAAATGAATGCTTGAAGCGAAATGATTAAAGTGGAATGCGTTTTGGCAGGGGAAGCGGGTATTTTTCATTAGTAATTTCTCTAGATACTTCTCCAGTGTTCGTGATTCTCTATTGATCAACTCCACTCTCTTGATTCAACGTGGTCCACAGTTTCAAAGTATCGTAATGTTGTATTGGTACTCAACGCCCTTAGCATTGTTGAACCTTCATTTCTATCTTTATCACACTCGTTTCTTCAATTCTGGATGATACATTCAACGCGTTCACGAAAATGAGATCACAGTTGCCTTCCTGAGTTCGAATCTTTGACAAACGTCCGCTTGTGGAACCCCACGTTGAAATTCTTTCGTCCGATATAGGCCTTCTAATGAACATCTTACATTTCGGCATTACCACATGTACCTTTTTACTGAAAGGGGGCAGCAGATTAAGAGAAGGAAACCGTCTTCCGGATATAAAAAACGTTTAATGCTGAAAATCGAGATTTGTGTAATATTTTTGGTCGGATGGAAATAAATTTACCCGAAGTACTTCTTACAAATGAAGAAAGCTTGTTCCTTTTTAGTATCTTATACAAGATTAAATTTTTTTAACACATTATACGCCTATGAATATTGATTTTTACCCTTCCTATTTTCTGCATCATGACAACTAAAACAGAATAAATGAAATTCCTTTTCAGAAAACTGTTGCAAAACAAAAATATTTTTTTCTTGTGCTTCTCCAACACGAAACAAATTGTTTCTTCCGAACTTGGTATTTGTTTTTGTAGCGACGTGTGTTTTTATACAGAAAGAAAATCGTATATTGCGTTACACACTTAATTCAAAACTGTTGTATTCGACATTTGCATAATTGAGTATTTACACCCTAATCTTAAGTCAGAATTGCACCACCACCTTCCAATTTTTACTTTCTCGCGCGTAAGAAGAAATTTCATAAGAAGTGAAAGTTACGAAATGGAATGCGAAAAAACGGCGAAATTACGACTGAAGAAACTATTACTACAAGGCACTGGTAACAAATCCGGTTCTAAAATTTAAAAAAACATTCTGTAATACGATAGTGCAGCCACAATCCCTGTTTTGTGGATACTTTTATACCGATAAGTCGCTGTCGTCAGTATCTCTGTGTCGCTCGTCTGCGGTTGGTCGCGCGCGCTCGTCTTCTCGCCGCGCTTGCTGTCTGCGTCGTCGTCGCGCAGCTCGCTGTTCGGTCTCGTCGGTTGGTCAGCGCCTCGCTGTTGTCTGTCTGTCGGTTGCGCCCGCGCCTCGCTGTCTGTCGTGTGGTTCGGCGCGCGCTCGCTGTCTGTCTGTCGGTCGGTCGCGCGCTCGCTGTCTGTCTGTCGCTGGTCGCGCGCTCCGCTGTCTGTCTGTCGGTCGGTCGCGCGCTCGCTGTCTGTCTGTCGGTCCGGTCGGCGCGCTCGCTGTGTCGTCGGTCGTGTCGCGGTCGCGCGCTCGCTGTCTGTCTGTGTCGGTCGGTGCGCGCGCTCGCTGTCTGTCTGTCGGTCGGTCGACTGCGTCTGCTGTCTGTCTGTCCGCGTCCGCGTCGCTGTCTGACTGCTGTCGGTCGGTCGCGCCTTCGCTTCTGCTGTCGCGTCCGGTCCGCGCCGCTGTCTGTCTGTCGCTCGTTCGCGCGCTCGCTGTCTGTCTGTCGTTCGGTCGCGCGCTCGCTGTCTGTTCTGTCCGGTCGTCGCGCGCTCGCTTGTCTGTCTGTCCGGTCGGTTCGCCGCCGCGCTGCTGTCTGTCTGTCGGTCGGTTCGCGCGCTCGTCTGTCTGTCTGTCTGTCGGCGTCGCGCGCTCGCCGTCTGTCTGTCTGTCGTCGATCGCGCGCTCGCTGTCTGTCTGTCGTCGTTCGGTCGCGCGCTCGCTGTCGTCTGTCGGTCCGCGCGCGCTCGCTGTCTGTTGTCGTTTCGGCGGTCGCGCGCCTCGCTGTTGTCTGTCTGTTCGTCGGTCGCGCGCTCGCTGTCTGTCTGTCTGGTCGTCGCCGCGCTCGCTGTCTGTCTGTCGTCGTCGGTCGCGCGCTTGCCGTCTGTCTGTCGGTCGGTCGCGGCGCGTCGCTGTCTGTCTGTCGTCGCGGTCGCGCGCTCGCTGTCTGTCTGTCGGTCGGTCGCGCGCTCGCTGTCTGTCGCTGTCGTCGGTTCCGCGCTCGCTGTCTGTCTGTCTCGTCGTCGGTCGCGCCGCTCGCTTCTGTCTGTCTGTCTGTCGGTCGCGCGCCTCGCTGTCTGTCTGTCGTCGGTCGTCCGTCGCGCGCTCGCTGTCTGTCTTCTGTCGGTCGCGTTCGCGCGCTGCTGTCTGTCTGTCTGTTCGGTCCGTCGCGCGCTCGCTGTCTGGCTGTCTGTCGTCGGTCGGCGCCGCTCGCTGTCTGTCTGTCTGTCGGTCGCGTCGCGCGCTCGCTGTCTGTCTGTCTGTTTCGGTCGGTCGCGCGCTCGCTGTCTGGTCTGTCGGTCGGTCGGTCGCGCGCTCGCTGTCTGTCTGGTTCGTTGTCGGTCGGTCCGCGCCGCTCGCTGTCTGTCTGGGTCATTTCTTTCGCGTCCGGCCGCTCGGCTGCTCTGTCTGGGTCTGTCCGTCGTCCCGCGCTCGCCTGTCTGGTCTTGTCGGTCGGTTTCATTCTTTCCCTTCTTTTCCGTGTGGTGG
>BOPP01000020.1:8233776-8247720 GCA_017312745.1 Gryllus bimaculatus
ACAGGCTCCGCGCAGCTCGACTGGCTGTCTGCTCTGTTCTGTCGCGTCGCGCGCCTCGCTGTCTGTCTGTCGTGTCCTCGTCTGTCTGTCGGTGGTCGCGCGCTCGCTGTCTGTCCTGTCTGCTGTCGTCGTCGCGTCGTCGCTGCTGTCCGTCTGTCTGTCTGTCTGCGCTCTGTCGCGTCGCGCGCTCGCTGTCTGTCTGTCTGTCGTCGTCGCGCGCGCTCGCTGTCTGTCTGTCTGTTCGTCGGCTTCGCGCGCTCGCTGTCTGTCGTGTCTGTCGTGTCTGTCTCGGTCGCGCGCTCGCTGTCTGTCTGTCCTGTCGTCGTCGCGCGCTCGCTGTCTGTCTGTCTGTCGTGTCGGTCGCGCGCTGCGCTGTCTGTCTGTTGTCGTCTGTCGGTCGCGCGCTCGCTGTCTGTCTGTCTGTCGGTTCGGTCGCGCGCTCGCTGTCTGTCTGTCTGTCGTCGGTCGCGCGCTCGCTGTCTGTCTGTCTTGTCGTCGGTCGCGCGCTCTCTGTCTGTCTGTCTGTCTGTCGCGTCGCGCGTCGCGCTGTCTGTCTGATCTGTCTGTCTGTCTGTCGGTCGCGCGCTCGCTGTCTGGTCTGTCTGTTGTCTGTCTGTCGTGTCGGTGTCGCCGCGCTCGCTGTCTGTCTGTCTGTCTGTCTGTCTGTCGGTTCGCGCGCTCGCTGTCTGTCGGTTTCTTCGTCTGTCGCGTCGCGCGCGTCGCTGGTTCTGTCTGTCTGTCTGTCGTCCGGTCGCGCGCTCGCTGCTGTCTGTCTGTCTGTCTGTCGGTCGCGCGCTCGCTGTCTGTCTGTCTGTCTGTCTCTGTCGTCGCCGCTCGCTGTCTCAAACGTTTCAAAGTCCGAAAATCGTCACCACTTGAATCAGTAATGATTCTAAAAGCTTCATCACGAGAATTTCGCCTTACGTTGAAATTTTGTTTAGTCCGCTGCATCTGCACATCTACACACTGTAAAAAAAATGGCCGATTGAACGTTACTTTTCAAACGTGTCTGCTACTAAGGTCTTTCCGAAATTTTGGAGCAAGTGTTCAATCTAGGGAGTAAAAGCTTAACGTCATACCAATTCCTAGTATTTGCTCCCTAGTTGAGAGTACGCTCAGAGATGGAGCAAGTACTCAGAGACAGCAATTGCTCACCCACCTTATTCATACGAAAGCGAGACGCATCTCCGAAACTCGGGGCGAAGAGTAATTGCTTACTTCTATTCATACCACCCTTTATATTACCAATTCTGCAGATAGCGTGCAGGAGCTCATCTGTAGTGACTGGTGGTATTATTCCGTATAAAGAGGCATGTACGTCGATTCGCTGGGGTGGTGTGTGGAATAAAGTTGTTACAAACCTCCGAAGGATGTTAGGGGAAGGTTGGAGACTGGGTTTGCAACTTTATAAACTTACCCACGAGTCTTGTATGATCTAACCCGTACGTCATCGCACAGGCTGCGTCTCTCTGCGAGCGAGCGAGCCTCCCTCTTTCTCTCTCCGCCTGAGAGATTGCAATGTGTGTGCTATATGTGTAATTTTGAAAACAACGGAAACGAGTTATGAAACGTTATTATATATTTCGTATTTACCGTAAAGCTTAAACGCAATTTTCTTAAAAGTTTCGAAAGTTTTGAACAAAAATTTGATTGTAAGAATGGTAGCTGGCAAGTGTGTGACAAGTCCGATTAGCTTGCCCAGTGAAATGGCAATGGAAAACTAACACGACAAAGCATGTGCCATTCTGTAGCATCACCAGTGTTTCTATGTTGCTCATCGTTTATTTCATTCGCGCTGAGCGCACGCGATCTTATGCGGTCATTTTCCTTCTTTACAATAATGTAATTCCCTTTTCTACAAGATATCACAGAGGTCAAGGAACAGTGTACAGATTACACTTCTCTATATAGTTGGTCAGTATGTTTAGATACAAACCTTTCCATACGCATGTATCGATTTTTATGAAAGAAGTGTGTCGTTCAAAAGAAGAGGCCATAGTATTTAGATAATACTGTGAGAAACTCCAGTTATTGAAAGGGTAATGGATAGTATAGTAGCTTTTTATAAAATTCTGCTGTTGTGTGGTACATATTTCCTGGGCACGATACTGGCTTTCTCTACACACAAAGACCTCTCACAGTAGTGCTGGCACCAGTCACATATTTCTGTTGGTTTATTGGACTGCATTGCGTATGTGTTGTGGAAACTTGGCCAGAGGATTCTCGTTCCATCTCACAGGCCCTGAGTTAGCCAAGCTTTTGTATTGGTTGTCCGTATTAAAGAGACGCGAACGAGATGAAACTTCAACCGCGTTCTTTGTTTTAATCCACAAAAGGATGATTTGAAAATTCTTGAAAACTTTTGCAAAAAGTAGTATCGCCGAACGATACATTAAATTTCCCTAACAAGGTATTTTCTGATTTTAAATTAATCTTCATGTAAGTAAGGAGAGGGTTCGTTTAAGCCGCGTTGTATTGTGGGTACGAATCTGTGGATACTGCGCCAATTGCAGGGAGAGCGAGCGCGTTTAAAGACCGATCTTCTAATAAATTTACGCGCAGCACATTGGCGGGGTTTTCGTTTGTGCTGCAACGCGCGACCCAAGAACGGAAGCTACGCGCATGGCGACATTCAAAATCTGCACATCTTCTGTTGATGTAGTTTGCAATCGCCGGATTTGGTAATTGTTGGTAGTTTTTGACCGCCGCTTGATGTCATCAACACATCGAATGTATTTTCAGGTACTAATTATCCAAAAAAGTTCGTATAGTTAGCATTTGTTTAACAAAACCGAATAATAGATTTTGCGTCTAACCGAATCGATACAATATAACACTTTTAGATAACTAAACTTTGAACGTTGTAGAAAACCCACATCAGGATTTCGATAAAGTAGGTTTCGCTGTCGTTTATTATTGAGGTTCACGATCAAGTTTCCCCTGTCGGGTGCATTTTCACATACATGTATACATACGTATATACGGAGTAATACGTAGTATATGGAAAGTTATGAAATGTTGCACAGAACCGATTTCGAGATTTCAACGGAAATAGTTTTTAGGTCTGATGCCGAACAAGTGGTTCTTTTGAAAACGTCCGTCAGTCTCCCAACACTACTAGAGCCTAAACTATACGTACGATTTATTCCAAAATGGATATTCCTGGTTGATCCCGCTCCACTCGAGGCACCATGATTTTGAAAATCTTTCTTCAAAATTTAGGGTACGTCACATGAAGCTCCTGGGACATTTTCAACATTTTTTTCAAAACCGGCTCCAGGCTTTTTCTTTAAATTTCTTGTAAGAAGAGTAAAATACACCTACAGAGCTGGAATATGCTCCATTTACACTGTTAACTCTCAAATGTCAAAAATTGCAATTTTCCGCGTCTTCTTGTACTACAGAATTGAAGATAAGCGATTTTCTTTCCGAGAAAGTTAGTTATAAATTCAATTTTTTGAAAATGTTAATAATTTTCGATCAATATTGCGTGCAGTATTTGCAATTTAAAGAAATTACAAAAACCAGATTTTCTCAAACAGCTACCATTTTTTTCTTTAACCTTTTGGCAGGGATAGTGCTAATGCACTCTATAAAACTACATAAATGCCACGCTGGTAAACTTTTTTTTTTCAAAAATTACAAAAATGTAATTTTTTATAATGAAATGTATTTTTTTACTTTAAATGTCAGAAAATATCTCGAAATTCAAGTTTTCTGTAAATGAGCTCAAAATTCCGTATTTTCAGAAACATTCAAACGCCATTTTCTTGAAAATATCTCTTAATTTATTTCTTCCCTTTGCAACTGATAATGCTAATTGTACTGTTCAGGAAATATTAATTTTGCCCATTTTTCTTTTGTTTTAAAAAATTACACAAATGTTTTTTTTTTTTTTTAAATTTCTCTGATGCCTTTAGAATGCATAGTTCCAGCGATTGGTAAACACGTATTGGCACTTTGTTCTTGGTGCTTTATTGTTCAACGACTTGGTATGGGAATGTTTAGTGCTGACAACACAGTATTAAATTGGCTAGTACGAATTCCACCATGAATTTGAGCTGAAATGTAATTATTCATATAAACAGCCTACACATTGTAGAATTCAAAAAACATTAACACATTTTTACTTACCAATGCTAGCATCTAACACCCGAAGCTTTCCATAATTCCTTATTTGTATGAATTGCCTTTAAACAAACAATTATGACATCTTATGGTGAATAGGAGACAATCCAGGAATAGTTTCCTTTTCAATACATTGTAAAGATAAGCACATCACACACAAGGTACCACAGTTGTTTAGAGAGTTCGTCAATGTGCACGATACGACGACAATCAACAGGTAAGATTTCGTCTGTAACGTTTTCTTGTCCGTTTTACGACTAAAAACAAATTTCTTTTCCACGATAACTTATGTATTGTAACAAAACGCCATTTATACCTTAACTGTTCGCACATGGTTTTCAGGTTGTTTGGTCCTACAGAAACCGCTCAACAACTCACGCACTGTTCTCCAGCCCTTCTGTACGTTCTAGACCTTCCCGACAACGTAAACCATTGATACCGATATGATAAATATAAAGCGTTGTCAATTTTATTGCCTGAAAGTTATCAGATATGATGTTAATTGCGATCTAAATGTATTATTCTGAAAATAAAATGTTTACATAATATGTAAGAAATGTCCTACTTAGAGGTTAATTGAAATGTGAAGATAAATTGTACATAAACGTACATTACTCTAGTATTGTCAATATTTCATGTTGGCTTTTTTTAGTCAAATTAGCTTCTTAGCTTGCATTTGCAACATTAACTTTTTAATACATCATTAAAGAAATATTCATTTATAAATCGACAAAAAAATTACTTGATATTCGTTCATTTTTTAACAAGCACGTTAAGAAATTATAACTTTCCACTCAGCTGACTAGAGTAGTGTGACAATCTCCTTCAATGTAATATGAAAGTTAAATTGAAAAAAATCAATGAAATAGTCAATGAAAAAATTTCAATGAAATAGTATATTTTACTTTATGAATATGTTTACATTCTTCCTGGCTTTAATAAAGTAATAATATCGTCGTTTTGAATGCGTTAATAACGCAATTATTAGTTTTAGATTTTCAATTAATTCGTGAAATTATTCTTGCTTGCCTATAATACTGGAAATAATGCGAAGAGTTACAAATAGTGCGAGAAAGTATGCGCTGTTGTAGCTTTACTCGTTTGTTCCTGCAAGAGCATGCAAGTTATTGAATCATTTACAACTTATCCTCAACAAATGACAAGAATGGAACGATTAGACAGGTTTAAAGTTCTCAGTCTGAAAAACCAGCGGCATGTTCCTCTGCAGAATTAGTCTCCAAAATATCCTGATCTTTTTCATGGGGGTAATCTTCCTTTTGGGAATATGCAACTTTCGTTGTGCGTACATTCGACAAGAGCTTAACTTGGCGAATAATTGTTCGTTAATTGAAAAGCCGATATCCATCACCTTTGAACCTCCTTCGCACCCTCACGGGGAGTTCTTGCGGTGCGGACCGTGCAGGTAATAATGTGAAATTATATATATTTATTGTGTGCGTGCGCGTGCATCTTCGTCAACCCTCCGTTAAACTCCACACAGTGCAGATGGAAGGAGTGGCAAAAGCGCCTACCGCACGAATCGCATAGAGTGCCTTTTTGGCCAAAGTTGGAGAACCATCTTTGGTAATCTACCTTGTTGGTTCCTCGCAAAATATCAAAATCGTAGCGCCACGTGGAGTTTTCGAATATACTCTTCGGGCGGCGTATATATAACAGAGACATATGCGATATTGGAGGCCCTTAAGTGTGCTGAAATGGATGACATTACGGGAAGTTGTCTGCAGTGATTCCAAAAGCTTTTTCGAATCCCTATCTTCCTTTTTTTTTCTTGTGGTCCTTTGGCAAATAACACCACTCACCAAATCCATCATTTACAGGTACAGGCTGACCAATTTTTGGAAAGCGCAGGGAAAACACGTAAAACATGGAAAAAGTTCACTGAGAGCGTAGGCTTCCGCGGCCGGAGTCGGTATTTACTAGGCTGTCCGGGTGACGCCGCGTTTATGGCGAAGGTGCGGACGTTTCGGTCGCCATTCTGCGACCTTCCTCAGGGCGTAATGCGCGGAGATGTGCTGCGCACGAGTTTCAATGGGGCTTAGTTTCTCCTCTACCCGAGTGCCGGTTGGCCGGGCGGTCGGCCTCTCTCCGCATTGGAAAACACTTAAGAGAATGGTTAATGTTGAAATGCCTAATTTTTCAAAAAACATAATAGCCCGCTCCTAATTAACTACGCTTCGTCTTCGGCGTCTTTCTAAAAGTACAGTCAAGTAATTTTTTTTTTTAATGAAATGAGTTTATCAAAAATAGATCAAGTAAGGTTATGTTAATATTTTTGGGCTAATTTCTAGACCCAAATGACTGGTCCGTATTTACTGCGCCCCATGGGCTTCATTCACGATTTGATTACTTCGTAAGTTTGAATTTGTATATTATTTCATAATTCTTAGTTTGTGTTTTACATTTGACTTTTGTTATACATTTACTCATTAATCTTTGATAAATTATTTAAGACCAACTTGAATACTGCTAGCTTTCAGGGAAGACCAGATTGGAATGCTACAATGACTCGGGTGTTCATTTTTGTGAATTACGTCTTGACATGATATACCTGTATGAAAAGCAGTTATAATTGTCAAATTTTTGTTGGTAATGACTTGAAAAGATTTAGTATTTGTACGAAGTGTAAGTTTGTAATGAGCAGGGTTGGGCAGTATTAAAATACTTGTATTTAAGTATTTGAATTCGTATTTTAAATACATTCACATGTTAATCTTTGCCAGTTGAATGTTTTCCTTTGCTGGTTTCATACATTCCCCAACTAGGGATTTATCTGACGATTTGTTTAAAAAATCAATAGTTTTTAAAGGAAATTCCATTTCTTTGTGTTAGACATATTCTTTATATCATTTTATATTTGGTAATGTTTATACGTATGGTAAGGCAAAATTTTGGACAGTAAAATATATAAATTTTGCTCTAAAAATCTAAATTAGAATGTAGAAAGTTTTGAAATTTTGTTACTGTCGAAAAATCAAGTTTTTCAACGAAAATCAGACCTACATCATTCGCATAAATGTTCTTAATACTATCGAACAAAATTTGTTCAAAAACGTTGGAGCTATTTTTATTTTGAAGGAGCTTCATGTAAAGGAAAAGGAATAGCTAAATTTCAAATGATTAAATATTCACTTTCTTATTATTTTAAAAAGTGTATTGTATAATTAGTATAAAAATATTTCATGACCACTAGTAGACCCGGCAATGGTTCGCTATTGCAGTGTATTACACTTCAGCTGCTACTGATATCGTGATTTTTAATCACGTTTTACGCCACGCTCTGTAAAAATTTCAATAGACGAAAGACAGTCTCTTTCTCTTTTTTCTGCGTCTCTTTGTATCTGTCTCTCCCGGGAGAAATTTCACAATCGTAGGAGCAGGATACCCAATGAAGACGTCTTAATAATCGTGCTTCAGTGTGCGGCGGTTTGCGTAGAGAGCGCGCCGTGGCGTAAAGCGCCCTCTCAGGGCCTTTGAGGGCCGGTTTCACAAACATTTTGTTAAGCTGGCTAAAATTTAAGTCATAATTTAAGCGACCGGGAAATCATTTCCTCAATCCCTCTCGCGATCTAGCGGTGCGGTGCTAGCTAAGCGGGTTTCGTGCGTCTTTCGCTAATGTTGGCAACGCCGACGTTTTGCACGTTCGTAGACACAGTTGTCTTCATGATTTGTATTTGGTTGTACTAGTTCGTGAACCATTATTTGGTACAGTCCTGATGGTGTGTGAATTATTTTTTAAAAATTTTTGTTAATTGTTTATTCTATCTAATTATTTTACATAGTTATAATTTTTGTTGCTGTACAAACAATGACGGGATTTTTCTGTTGAAAGGGAAGTCCTGATTTATTTCTAGAAAGAATAATCATAATAAATTAAAAAATAGGTTATTGTACAAATATAGTTAGAAAAGTTGAAACATTGAGAGAGTATTTTATTTCATTTGCCAAAGTTCTGTGCATAGTGTTAATTTTTTCGTAATCGTTATGGACATATTAAATTCATAACTCTCATATATACCATTATAAATAGCCTCGCTAATATACTGCTATTTTGGATCTCCCTAGCTACTGAACCTAGCTACTGAAATGAACGAGATTATAAATAGAATTTTGTAGTGTTCAAATTAGTACTGTTTAAAATTGAAACACTATACTGGTACAAGACTATCATAACCTTAACCTTAGTTACAAATGTTATATTTTTACTATTACAAGACATACCGAGAGAATTACTTGTTTATTAAAGGTGTAGACTCTGTTCTCAATTATATTGTTACAATTAGACCACACTACATATGTGAGAAGTAAATTCTAGTTTTTCTTCAATCTGCTCCCACACCAAAGTCCAAAGTCGAAAGGCGAAAGAGACCGAAAATTAATTTCATCAAACTCTTCGAAGAAATTTGCCCCATCTACTTCGCCTAGGTGGAGAAATTCTATCTTCAAAAACGTGGTCGTCAGCGAATGCAATTACACATAACCTCTCCGCCTTGTTTCTTAGGTTTTCTGAAGCCAGCTTACGTCCCTGAAACGATCGACCGTCTAGCGCTTATGTACAAAGCATAGCTTTATGCTAAGTGAAGCTTACGAACCGTGGTGAAACGCTTTTGACCTAAGCTCGCTTATTTATGCTAAAGCCTCGCTTAACAAAGGTGGCGTAGATCGGATTTTCATTGTCCTTGGAAGTTTCGATAATTGCATAAGTTTCAATTTTTTTTCGGGAACTTCCTACGGAGATTTTTCCTTCAAATTAAATTTGTTGTCCGTAAATAGTTCTTTCATTAAGGACATGTCTTTTTAAACTTAAGTAGTTTTTTACAGTATATCTTGAAATTATGCAAGATTACAAAATAACAAAAACATTTTGTCAAAATAACTCCAATTTTTTTCTTTAAAATTTTGGTAGGTATAGTGCTATGTGTAAGATGAAATAAACGCCAATTTTTTTTTTTTTTCAAAATTACAAACTTTTTTCACATTAATGCAGTGTAGTAAAACTGCTTTAAATAAATGTCTTATTTTTTTATTTATTTCCTCCTGTTCGGCATTGCTGCCTTTCAGGGGTGTTAACATTTTACAAAATTATGCTTTGACATTCGTTCTCACGCTAATTGTCCTGAATATTACGGGCTGTGTTCAATGTATAATTTTGAAAATTGATATGATGTGAATTTATTTTTTATAACTCATTGAATAAAATATTTGCCATTATTTTATATTAATAGCTGTTGGGAATTAATGACGTTGAGTATTTATGGAGGTCTGAGTTTATCCTTGGGAAATCGGGAATCTATTTTATTATTGAATTTTAAGGGGGGGAGTGGTCGGTGGTCTTTGAAGTGTGAAGAGTTTTGCTTGAGATTTGTGAGTTTATTTTGATTCTCCACTGTTCAGACCAGGTGATATGTTGTTAAATCGTTCTGAAGGATGTCGTAAGCAGAGTATATCCTTGTGGGGTGTATATCCTTGTGGGGTGTATATCCTTGTGGGGTGTATATCCTTGTGGGGTGTAAATAAAGCGGTATCGTCAGCGAAGAGGGAGATTTCTGAATCAGCTGGTTTTGGGAAATCCAATAAGTATATGCTGAAAAGTAAAGGTGATAGGCATGATCCTTGAGGGGCACCGGCTGTAGGTTGACATTGATTAGAATAAGTAGAATTGATTCTTACCAGGAAATGGAGATCTGGTAGAAAGCTGTCGATAATTTTATAGAGGTAGTTTGGTAAACCCAGACGTTGTAGTTTAAATAGTAATCCGGGGTGCCACATTTTGTCAAATGCCTTTTCAATGTCTAGAAATATTGCTAAGGTGTGTTTGTGTTAATGGAAAGTATTAGCCACGAATTCTGAAAGTCTCAGAAGTTGGTGCGTTGTTGAGTTTTTATTTCTAAATCCGAATTGAGAATTAGGTATAGCCTTTATTTCTGTAACATATTTATTTATACGTGTATATATTAGCTTCGCGAATAATTTGCCAAGAGTTGGAAGTAAACTTATCGGTCTGTAATTGGATGGATTTTGGGTGTCTTTCCCTGGTTTGTTGAACGGGAGGATAATAATAATTTTCTAATTTTTAGGAAAATGGCCTAATCTTAATGCCGAATTGAGAATGGCCGTTATAGCCGCGATTGCCTTTGTCGTCAGTGCTTTGAGGGCTTTATTGCTAATATTATCATATCCTGTTGCCTTTCTAGATTTTCATTGTTTTTCTAACTTCAGAAGGTGAGATAAATTTGATTTTTCCTGGGACAGTTGCAACTTGTTTCGCAGATTCAAGTAAAATGTAATTGTTGAACTGGGGGAGTGATGTCTTATAAAGTTTTTTTCTAAAACTGTCTTGGGTGAAAACGAGCTCAAATTTCCGTATTTTCAGAAACGACTTGAACATTGCTGAACTAACAATGGCCGCTAATTCATATGGGATAGAAACTTTTGCAAATTAGCATTGTTGATACCTGTGGCAAGAAAATGAAATTTCATGCAAAAATATCATAATTAAATATATTGTTATATTTGCAAAACTACTCGGTTTTACGCGCATTGCTCTTCATTCCCACGTAAGCGCAAAGCGTAAAACGTAATTCCCGCAAAGCGAAATTATTAGTTTTCACGTTTACATCGATTAAAGATCGCAATTTAAAGTAGACTTTAAATTAAATACGAAATATTAATTTGTTAACGTACAACAAAAGCTCGAATTTAAGTAACGAATGAATATACATGACTGATAAATATACAATATGAATATACAAATTCTTACTGACGAAGCATCCTGCAGGAATAGCCTCTTGTTACATAAGCGAAGTGCAGTATATTAACAGTTTGTAACAAAATTTCAAAAAATACTCATATTTTTCAAAAATTCAACTCTAGATTGTTTGATATGTTTTTATGAACACATTTCATTAAGAAAAAACATTAAAACGCTGGATTTTTAAAAAATTTCGCAACATCAGGAATTTTAACGAACAGGAGACCATTCTCTAAAGCCTCCTTTATGCTATCTAAGGTGCCAATTTAATAAAAAAATGTGCAGTTTTAAGAAGAAAAAGTTTAAAGAGAATTAAAATTGCCTAGGTTTGACACAAAATATCAATTTTTCAGTATCAAAGACACTCAAAACAGGAATTTTGGCTACATCACATGTTAGAGAATCTTTTTCTTCCCAATTTATTAGCAATTAAAGCCGGATGAAGAACGGCATCAGTAAAATGGGCAACCATAGCATCGATATTGTTTGGGCAGGTTTCCAATATCCGTATTTCTTTCTCGAATGTTTTCCACTCAGCTCGGTGGTTAAGCTAGAGAGGAGGACGAGCAACGTTTGGGTCGGGAATATCGAAATTGACAAAAATGGGAAGTTGTCACTGCTATGCAGGTCGTCAAAGGTCCTCTGAAAGATAGTAGAGATCGATGGATTTCAGAGACCCAGATCGGTAGTTGGGAAAATATTTGAAGTCAGAAAAATGGTTTATCTCCTCCTGATATCTCCTCTATCTTGCGAAAAGAGCGGGGAAGAAGGATCGGTATCCATGAACATGGATGCAAGATTCATCCCCTTGGTCCCCACGCACCACGGAGCCCAACAAGGGTACACTCCATCGGAGTGCCAGGGTTGCCACGAAGATATAGTGGGTTTTTAGAGCGAATGGTAAACACGTCTGGTCTGGCTTCTGGAGCAAAGGAATCTATTTACACCTTTTCAGTGTGGTTTCAGGAAGTACAGGCATGGACCACTTAGTCTCCCTTGCCACTCAGATCTCCACTTCTTTCGTGCTACAACACCTGGTAACATTTTTTTTTCGTCAGGGAAAGCGTATGACACCACCTGGAGGTACATTCTTCGCACCTTGCATTCTTGGGACCGTAGGGGACGGCTCCCTTGATTTAAAGTAGATTTTCTTTCGTGAAGATATTTCCGCGTCCGCCTTGGTGACATGTTATCAAGTCACCCGTTTGAAAACTGTGTTCCCCAGGGATCAATTATAAGTGTCACACTGTTTGCTATTGCTATCAATAGTAGCGCATCGCTCTTCGTTAATGATTTTGCCACATCCTGCTCCTTGTTAGGAGCATGTTATTAGGAGCCAGTTACAGCTTGTCCTCGACAAACTGCAAGAATGGCGCGATCAAACGGGATTAAAGTTCTCCACCTCAAAATCTAGTTGTATGCACTTATGTAGAATATATCACCTCCATATTCATCCTGATCTTGTGGAGGGGTCATCAACTTCCATTCGTCGAATCTGCCTCTTGAAGAGCCGCTGTGTATCACCATTGAACCTCCTTCGCAACCTTACTGGTCGATCATGAGGCGCACACAGAGTATGTTATTTGTGCATATATAGGGCTTTCATTCATCCTATCTATGGGTGTATTGTTTATGGGTCAGCGCTTCCATCGACTCTCCGGTCATTGAATACCAAACACAATGCCGGTATACGGATCAGCACATGCGCCTACCGCACGAGTCGCATTGAATACCTCTTGGCCGAGGTTGGTGGACTATCCCTGAGCCGAAGGGGAGATATTGTAACCGGCTCATATGGTGCGAGAGTATCAGCTATAAATACTTCGCGCCAAGCTGTTCTTCACCCAAGTCACAGGACATTGTACGCACTCAGACCATCGTTACCCCATCCACCGGGTAAGTCTCAATACGCTCTTACAGAAACGCGATATAAAACTCCCCATCTCTGTGACCCATCTCGAAGTTTTGTTCCCCCTTGGAAGCTTCTCCGCCTAAAATTGACCTGAGATTATCACATTTTCCGAAATCCTCAACTCCCCCCAGTTCATTTCTGGCGGAATTCCAGGAGAGGAAATCCATGTAGCCCGGCAATAACTTCATATACACTGATGGTTCCTCCCAAAATGGTAATGTAGGATTTGCCTTCTACAGCGACGGTGCCACGCGGAGTCTTCGTCTACTACTCTACCACTCGGAGGCACTTAAGTTCCCTGAATCAATGACATTAAAAGAATCTGTGATCTGCAGTGATTCAAATCCTCGCTCGAGGCTATCTCCTGCTTCTCTTCTTGTGATCCTATGACAATGATCCAACACCAAATCCATAATTTATTGGTGGGTAGTTATAATTTGTTTTTTTGTTGGATCACTGGTCACGTTGGGATAATAGGAAACGAAATTTGCTGACTGCCAAAGGTATTCTCAGTGCATGGCAAACAGTGGCAAAACTCATATTTTAAACTCACGAGAATCAAGGAGACTATAAAGCCTCGGTCTTCATCTCGTGGGTCAAGGCGCGAGGAGATAATTCTGAAATCTTCATTGTCATTTCTCCCACAGACTTCTTCGCAGTGACACCCCGTACTTGCGATTGTTGCGAAACGGATCTTACCGTGGAGCATGTTCTCCTGCACTGTTCTAAGGAAAGACATAGCCGCCGAAGGCTTCACCTTGCTAGCTCTCTAGCACAGGTATTTGGAAATGGGGTCTTCTCTTTGCAAGTTTTTTAGCTCCTTAGCTTTAGAGTCTGACATTTACAGCATTATCGGATAGAAGAAGAAATGCCAATTATTTATCTTTAAATTGGATATTTTAAAGTATTTGTCTCTTTTCTGCAAACTCTTTAAATAATTGAACACGTTTATTTTCAGTTTTACTCACGTTTTACCTTGCATTAAAAATGTTTGTCACTGCTACAGTGCAAATTGCTCTTAAAATAATTTGACACGGGCGCCAATGGCCTTACTTGTTGAAGCGCCCTTAAGGCTAAATGTCCCGACACTAGTACAATTTGTGGCCACCACGAGGCAGCACCAAAATAAGTAAAA
>BOPP01000020.1:8248222-8261172 GCA_017312745.1 Gryllus bimaculatus
TTTACTTTCCCGATAACGTCTGAAACCAATTGCGTCCGAAACATCATTTCCTATCTCCTCTAAAAGTGTGTAGATTACATTACGTCGCGTAAGCGTTAGCGTAAAGCATATCTTAAGATCATACTCACAGAAAAAATTTCCTTTGTTTTTAACACTCGTTTGAAATGTTCCAATTATTTATATCTTTTGTGCGCCGATAACGACATGAAAGAGTACGTGCAACTGTTTTGCGATTATCTGAATTTCTTACAGATAACTTTTTCTAGAAAATCCACTTTTTATAAAACAAAGAAAATAGAAGAGAAAAACACGCTCCAAATGCAAAGCGAGACTTCTAGGAGTTTGTCCATTGCATCATTACCCTTAATTCATTTACGTATTCTGTACGAAATGACGCACGAAGAAATTATTTATTCGTTCAAAATTATACAAATATACATTTATTTATATCAAAATAATTTATTTATATCAAAAATAATTTATTTTATATCAAAATAAATTATTTTATATCAAAATAATTTATTTTATATCAAATAATTATATTTTATATCAAATAATTTATTTATATTCAAAATAATTTATTTTATATCAAAATAATTTATTTTAATATCAAAATAATTACCAAGTAAAGCTGGGATTAAGTCCATGATTCATATAAATCTTATTTCGATGCGTTACGGCGGTTGGAGTCAAAATGCACCTCGCCAGCCCGCTATTTTACCACCTTTTTTTAAATTTTCAAGTGTAGGCTTCGCGCGCAGAGTCATGCTGCATGATCTTGTTGTGCGGGTGAGCCCGTGTCGAAGCTGTTAGCCGACGTTTCGACCATCTTGTCGTGGCCTTCTTTAGGGCTGGTATGTCATGGCATACACCGTACAGTTCAAGATTATGTACTTGTTTAAAATTTGTCCGAAAGTACGAAAACATTTTTAAAATTAGCTTCGGCCATTTACTTGCGAGAGATGGAAAAGGGGCTTCGTAGCGTAAATTCTATTTTAAAAAGGCGTCAAATGCCGTTTACAGATCGAAAAGCGGACCATTGGTTCAGACGTTATCGGTAAAGTAAATTACCCTGTGATATTGCTGCGATCTATTGAATTTTCCTAAAAGTATTTTTCGTTGCATTTAGCCTTAAACCTTAACCATTACCAGGACCTTGTAATAGTTTCTCTCCCGAAAATTCTGTGGGCTTTTTCGTGCAGTATTAAATAAAGACGAGAAGTAAAAATGTTTTTTTCTCAAACCTGGAAACGGGGGGGGGGGGAGACCTTGAATTCCAAAACGCCACATCGCTGGCCACTCTTTGAGTACGCTAAATATCATTTGCTCTTTACATAAGTTAGGTCTGTAATTTATCTGCTTGCTAGTTACAGAGCAATGAATAACTATACCTCGGAATTTT
Source organism: Gryllus bimaculatus (assembly GCA_017312745.1). NCBI lineage: Eukaryota > Metazoa > Arthropoda > Insecta > Orthoptera > Gryllidae > Gryllus > Gryllus bimaculatus. The sequence goes on from BOPP01000020.1 coordinate 8,249,625, forward strand.
AGGCACAAGGAATGGATTTAGGCATCTAAAAGAATGTTCCAAATTTATGAAGTTAGGCTCTATTAACCAGGATAAGTGACGTTGTAGGCCAACGATTTTAAAAATAAAGAAAACTTAGGTTTATGACATTTAAAACTGATCACAAAAAAAATAATTTGGGCACTCTAATTATTTAGGGCAATTGCCTAAGAAGTGCCGATCGGAGACGAGCGTAAAACATCTGCTTTACATTGACTTGCAGATAGCTCCTTGTGTTGCTTGAGAGATTTCCGTGCATAGTCGATTGCGTATTCGACGATTATGGAATATTCGCGTTTCGGGAAAGTGTGTGCGTTTTGGTATAACAAATTAAAAATCTGAGAAACGAAAATACAAATCTTAAAAATTTATCGTTTTAGGGAAAAAAATCAAAATGGGCATCAACCGCCATTGAACCTTTTAGGCACTATTAGGTGCTCTCAGTAGATAAACTTTTTTCATGATTCGCAAACATCTGCAATTATTTTCCCCAGCCTCCTAAAGGAATTTAATAGGCATTTGTCCTAAAATCTTACGTCTACTACTCGAACGAAGGGCGGGATATTCGAATTAAAAAATAGGTTTTTCCACTTTTCAAAAATTGCGCAAGAAGCTCGTAAATTCGAAAAACTGGAAATGACCTTACTTAAAGACCGATTTCTGATGATCACATTGTATTAAGAGAAAACGTTTGTCTTCATAGTAGAAAAACGCCGAAATGTTTTTGAATTATTTGCAATTTTCGAAAAATCAGGTTTTTCGATGAAAATACGGCCCATTTTCTTTACGTACCCTCTACGCTCTCAGATAATAAAATTTAATCTACAAATTTGGTGCTTTTTTTTAAATTCCCATGGATTTCATGTAATGTTTAATGTTTCAAATTCAATAGCCCGCGACACCGGACGTTTTTCTGTCAATCAATTTTTTTGTATCAAGAATTCACAAAACATGGATTCTGGCTACACATGATAGAGGAAATAATTTACTGTATGTGTATGTAGGTTTATCCATTATTACTTTCCGGTATACGTGCGTATATACGGAGTCTAGGAAAAGTTAATGCCTCGGGAAAGAAAGTTCGAGATTTCAACGGAAACTTTTTCCAAATTGAAGAAACTCCTGTACATCTACCTCGTGTCGAAGCTTTGGGATTTTGAAAAACATTCTTTAATATTTGGGGTACTTTACATGAAGCCCTCCGGACATTTTGAGAATTTTCTCAGAATCTGTCCCATTATTTAAAAAAAATATTGTAAGAATAGAGTAATATACTCTCATCATGCCGGCTGATAACTCTAAATTTTTGAAAATTGCAAAAGGTTAGGTTTTCCGGGGTCTTCCTACAAATACAATATTGAAGATGAAAGAACTATGGAAATAATTTTATTTGAAGGAAAAATCTTTTATTAAGGTCATGAATATTTTTTGAAAATTTTAGTAGTTTTTGTTCAATATTGCGAACAATATGTGAATTTTTAAAAACTTACAAAAACAAGATTTTCTTAAAGCTCCAAATTTGTTCTTTATACTTTTGTAAAGGATAGTGCTAATTGTACTTCATAATGACATAAATGTTATATTGCTCTATTTTTTAGTTTTTTCAAAAATTACAAAAATATATTTTTTACTTTTGTTGCTAATGTTTATATTTGCGACAATTTGTTTACATTATTGTATTTACGAGTACGTGTGCTTTAAATGTCGTAAAATGTTTCGAAAACTCAACCATTTTCTGTGACAATGAGCTCAAAATTCCACATTTTCAGAAACGTGCAAATGGCATTTCCACATAAATGGCTCTAATTTCTTTCTTCGAACTTTTCGAACTGATAATTATAATTGCACTCTTTAATATGACGTAAAGTTCATTCCGCGGTATCATTTGTTTTTTTAAAAATTACTGTTTTTTGAAATATCTTACGCTGTTAATATGCACATTTCAAACAATTTGTAAATACTTTAATTGTTTGTTACTGTGCTTCAAATGACTCCTAATGAAGTTTTTCGAAAACTCAAATTTTCAATTGCTTCAAATTTCGTATTTACAGTAGCTCTTAAGCGCAATTTCCTGTAAAACGGCTCCAAATTTTTCGTAGGAAATTGCCATTTAGGACGAGGTTTTACTGTTATTTAATATTCTTAAAATGTTTCCTTTTTATTATTAGGAAATCGAAAAATTAAGAAAATTGACGAAAAATGTACATTGAGCGACGATAGCAGCTGACAAGAATATGTGGAAAGTTTGTATTGCTAGCAGAGACAAATGGAATTGGGAAACTAATACGGGAAAGTCTGTGCGATTCTGTAGCACCACTTTTTCGTTATTAGGGCCCGGTAATAAGAGTCGAAAAGTCTTTTTTCTGGCTGCATTTCAATTCTTCCATAGAAGCTGTAGCGGGAAAATAAAAACAAGCTAATTATGATCGGTTTGGGTGATTTACGGCACCTACAAGGTATTTTAGTTGCTTAAAAGAAAAAATCGTTGTTTGCGAGAAATTTCGAAGTGTTTTGGAAATGGGCAACTTTAAAAAACGATCGGCTGTCCACCAGGAGACAGAGGCGTTAAATGACACCTTGGTGGTCTTGATTGGTGACGAGGTCTAACCCGGACGGACGACGGCTACTAGACGAGGTTTACGCAAGCTAGAAGACATGTGACTAGGTGATACCGAGACAAGCGCGAACGAACGGATTATTCCTATGACCCAAGAGTAGTGTCACATACGTGATACAGTGGTTACAGAATACGAAGGTTTCCTTTTATGTTTCGGGATTTGGCAACCGTGGTGTTGCAATCTGGCAACTGACAACTCTATAGTAAAGTTGGATGTTTTTTAAGGTTATACGTACTCAGAACGTTTTGACAAACGAACGCTATTTGTGTTGTTTACAGTAACTTAAAAGATTCATCTTGGCCCTAAAATGGGATTAAATCGTGAACATTTTCGTGCGATTATTTTTTACAACTTTCGACGTAGATTAACTCAGCAACAGTGCATGGATGAACTTAATTCAATTTTTGGCGATGAAGTTCTAAAGACCAGTCTTTGTCGATTGTATGGTGAATTCAATCGTGGTCGTAGTTCACTCCAAGACGAATTTCGCGAAGGTCGTCCAAAATCAGTTGTTCCGAAAACCATTGATGATGATATTGCAAGATCGTGTGACCTATCGTGAGATTGAGACAACCTTAGGCATTAGTGGGACCAGCATACATTCAATATTGCATGAACATTTGGCTGTCAAAAAAATTTGTTCGCGTTGAATCCCACACAATTTGTCAATCGCTCAAAAAAGGCTCGAGTCGATTGGTCGAAAGAAATGCTCCAAAAATACGATCGCGGTGCTTCGAAACAGGTATATGACATCGTGACAGGTCGACAGACGAATCGTGGATTTACGCGTATGAGCCCGAAAGTAAACAGCAGTCGACTGTATGGGTGTTTCAAGATAAGCAAAATCCAACAAAAGTTGTTCGCGTACGAAGCATTTCCAAACAGATGATCGCCTTTTTTTTTTTTTCTTTCGGAAAAACTGGACATGGCGCAACCCTACCACTAGAACAACGCATAACAGTCAATTGTGAGTGGTACACAACGATTTGTTTGCCAGCTGTCTTCAGAGAAATCAGGAAAATCAACCGCCGAAGACGGATCACTCTTCACCACGACAATACGAACTCTCTCACATCGGCTCAAACAACAGCATTTTTGAGCACCCAAAACATTTGATGTGTCATCCGCCGTATAGTCCTGACTTGGCACCGAATGACTTTTTATTCCCGTACGTAAAAAAACAAACTGAGAGATCAAAGTTTTTCGACACCCGAAGAAGCGGTTGCTGCATTCAGAATGTATGGTTTGGAGATACCTCAATCAGAGTGGCAAAAGTGCTTCGACAATTGATTCAAACGCATGCAAAAGTGTATAGATCTTCATGGGGAATATTTTCAAAAACAATAAAGTGATTTTCGATGATTTAATATTGGTTTTCGTTCTCTAATCCTGAAATGTAAAAGGCAACCGTACATGTGTACTGCCTTTACATCGAGTTATATGTAAATGTTTTGGCAATCTTACGTATAAGCTTTTTTATTTATTTTTTTCTGAGATTTCGACAAATTTCTCTCATTATATGAAGTGGGAGAAAGCGGACTGAGACGTAGTAGCTCTGCGGAGGCTGCGGTTTCGAGATTCCGCAGTGTGACGCAGCAGCGAGAGCGCCAGCGACGGTTTGGCTGCCGCCCCAACCCGAATGTACTTAGCCCAGTAACGAAATACGGTGTTAAAAGGGTACGTTGGGCGTGCAGAATGAACGCAGTATGCCCCTGGCCGCTTACTTTCGAAGATCATTTTCTTTCTCTATTACTAAACATTAGCAATACTAATATTAGAAATAATTAATTTTCCCTCCAATTTTATTCTTCTGTGCATTTCTTATTTTATTCTTGTAGTTACCTAGTTTTGTCGCAGGTAGGGGATAAGTTAACACGAAGCAGCGTGATGTTAGTGCATACACGCCAAAAGTATTCACGTGTAAGCAAAATTGCGTAAACTGTGAGGATCTGAATTAGTGACAAACGCACGGGAGACTGAAATTCTTGGCATTTCCAGAAGAGTGAAATTGGGATAGCCTTGTCCTTGCAGGAACTACTTCCATACCCTCTTGATATAGCGGAAGTGAAACTGCTCTGTAATGTATATGAATTATCCTGTAATGAAATTTTAACAGGTTCCCTAAAGAGAGGAGAGAGAATTTACAGCGTTTGACTTGCGTGTTTATAAAGAAATATAACTATTTGTCAGCTTTTAAAGGAAAGGGGCGACTACGAGTCCCCCCCATTTTTTCGAAATTGCATCAACCTCTAAAAGTATAAACTGAGGCTTTATTCGATAAAATCATTCAAAATATTCATAAACCTATACATAGTTCGGGGAGAATTTTCCCGCATATGTGCTTGCAGAAATGCATAGCTATTTCAGTTATTCAATGTTAATAGATCAACAAACACCTTTCAGGTAATGGGTGTTTATTTTTTATAACCAATAAAGGTATTCAAGCATTATACTCACGCACTATAAAGTTAAATACTCCCGGGCCTAGTAACGAAAAAGTGGATAAATCTTGTGTATTTATTGTAATCACTTCCTCTAACGCAATGTATAGTAAAAACCCATGTTTGGTCGATCCTTAATTTCGAAAACATAGTTTGTGGTGAAACCTCAATAAGTCGGTTAGTGAACAACGCCACCAGGTACACCGTATGTAGGATTTTAACCAAAATTTATTTCTCTTATACATGCGCAGTATTCTCAATGTCTCTGCTGATGTTAAGATTTTTCAATTTTTTTCAGGGGGGGTGTACTTTTTGTAAAGTCACAACACTTTTCAAATGTTTACCAAAAATGGTTTTAATTTTTTTCTTGAAGTTTGTTCCTGATATGAAGCAAGAGACGCAATAAAAAAAATGTAAGAAAGTTCCTGAACGATCGGCAGGTACAGCACGTGGCATTAGCAGATCTTTCAGGTGTTGATACATAGCAGCTGGGAAGAGTGGGGCAAAACCAAAAAGCTAGCTCAGGCTCAAGAGAATAGGAAATAGTCTGTGCCAGTTTTATATCACCACTAGCTTGTGTTTATTAACAATTAAATAAATAAAATATTAAATATATTGAAATAGGTGTGAAGGTTTTAAAAATTTATTTATAAACAAGGGTACTTTAATCAGAAATATTTATATATTATGCACCAATACAAGGCATTAGATAATTACTTTTACCACATTCAATTTGCATGTTTTAGGAGACTCCTTGTCATCTATTTCTGAATTGTTGGGGTTGAACCTGCCACGAAGTACATTATTAGGAACTCCTAGTCACAGTCCTGCTGCAATTCAAGCTGCTGCAAGGCATTATCAGGTAATCGATGTACGCTCACTCCTTTATCGAAATTTGTCAAATATTTCTTTTAATTTACAATAACAAAATTTGATTTTCAGTGTGAAGATTATAAGATAAGTGAAATGCCAATTTCTCTGAAAGTTCTCCAGAGAAACTTGGATACAATTCACTCAGCACAAACACCATATTATCCACGGCCATTTCGTGACTCACCGCCATACAGGTTTGTACTAAGACAAGTTTTAATTAACTTCAAAGAGTCTAAATCATTGAATATTATTATTGGTATTAACAGTGACTGTGGTAGCCCTACTCTTGAACAAGCAATTATGATGACTTGTGGCAGTGGCAGTGGAGGTTCCCGTTCTAATTCACCAGCTGATTCTGATACCAGTACAGGGGGACTTAGTATGAACAGCATCGAAGGAAATATAAATGACCTAATGGTAGGTATAGAAGAGTTTATTTAGGTAAATTTACCACTCCCTACCAATTCATCTTGCCCTTGTATACTTCTGGAAAACACTTCGATAAAATACACATTTTTCATTATCCATTACCCTTCTTTTCCCCTGTTCTTTATAGTGCAATTTTTGGGTTTATATATAATTTTTGTAAACTTGTATTTTTCTTAGGTCATTTTCTTAATCTGTGTAATTTTTGTTTTTCATTATTTTTCAGAGCTGTTTTTCTTTGGGACAAGATGCTGAACTTGCACCATTCCACGGTATACCATCTCTGCGTTATTTGCAGCAGCACCAGCAACATCAACATCAACAACAGCAGCAACAGCAACAGCAGCAACAGCAGCAGCAAGCTTTTAAATCTAATATATTGTCTCTGTTGCATTACCCCCATCCATCATCTCCAGAAAAGCTATGGCCTACAGCACCTGCATCACTACCAATAGCATCTGCTGCTGATGCAAGTGTCCTTGAGTTAGCTGCAAGATTTCATCGTAATGCTGCATGTATGTGAACACAGAATCATTATGATCATACATGAGGAATTATGTTCCGATAAATTTGGGCATACAAGAGAATGTTATTGTTAGAATAATATTTCTGGCTACTTCACAGCTAGCAGCTGACATGGGAGAGAGAGTTCCATTACTCAGTCAAAGCTTTCAAATTCTGATGGCACAGCAAAGTTGCCGATGCTTATTAAGATAAAATTAGTCTTACAGTGTGAAGTAACTAAAGTGTGGTCTACAGTTCTCATTGCAATTTGTTTCTTGCTACTAAGCCCATTAGTGTAATCTGATACACGAATGACCATGTGTATGTCGTCAAAGTATGTGGTAGCATCTCTCTACCCCCACCTACAACTGTCAAGTAGACTGGATTATTATTCGGACAATACAGCATTCCCAATATTGATCATTAAAATGAAAAGCCATGAATTTGGTAGTAGACTTGGTAATCTTCTGGTTTTTATTCCTCTTTTCTCTTTTATTTATTTCTTCCTCTTTTCTGTCTTTTATTTATTTCTTCCTCTTTTCTTGGTCTTTTATTTATTTCTTCTCTTTTCTATCTTGTATTTATTTCTTCCTCTTTTCTAGTCTTTTATTTATTTCTTCCTCTTTTTCTATCTTGTATTATTTCTTCCTCTTTTCTATCTTTATTTATTCTCTTCCTCTTTTCTATCTGTATTTATTTCTTCCTCTTTTCTATCTTGTATTTATTCTTTCCTTTTCTATCTTGTATTTATTTCTCCTTTTCAATCTTGTATTTTATTTTCCTCTTTTCTACTTCTGTATTTATTTCTTCCTCTTTTCTATCTTTATTTACTTCTTCCTCTTTTCTATCTTTTTATATATTTCTCTCTTTTTTTCTCTCTCTTTTTTATATATTTCTCCTCTTTTTTTCTCTCTCTTTTTTATAATATTTCTTCCTCTTTTTTCTCTCTCTTTTTTTATATATTTCTTCCTCTTTTTTTCTCTCTCTTTTTATATATTTCTTCCTCTTTTTTTTTTCTCTTTCTTTTTTTACTTATTTTTTATTATTTCTTCCTCTTTTTTCTTCTCTCTTTTTTATATATTTCTTCCTCTTTTTTTTCTCTTCTCTTTTTTATATATTTCTTCCTCTTTCTTTTTTCTCTTTTCTCTTTTTTCTCTTTATTATCTTCTCTTTTATATATTCTCTTCCACCTCTTTTTTTCTCTCTCTTTTTATATATTTCTTTCCTCTTTTCTGTTGACTTCCCAATTTTATATCCTATGCATCATTGGGTACTACCATTATTTTACAAAATTTAATTTAGTAGACATCTCTATTTGACACTTTCGTTTAAAACTTCAATTAAATGGTTCAGTTGTTCCCTTGTTCGTACATATTTAGTGTCTAAATATATGCTTCCAATTATACTATGCAGTGAATGGGTGTCAGTTTATTTACTTTACAGACAATAATTACTTCTGGTCTCTAAGAAAACCCTTTTTCAAAGTCTATGAAAAGGATGCTGGCAAAAAGCATTAACAACATTTAAATTAGTTGTTTTTGAGCATATGAGCGCTTTTTGTGGAATCAGTTTGTTTCTGACAAAACTTTTTCACTTATTTATTAAACCGTTGTAATGATTTGAACATGGAATTTGTATCCAGTATTCAGAAGTATAATTGCCTAAGTGTAATTTTTATTACTCTCACATTTCCTGGCTTAAATGTTAGATGTTTTGGATTCCGTTGGCTCTTCTTCTTTTTTTCTTCTTTTCCGATTTCTCTTTTTCCCATTTCTTTTCTTTTCTTTTTTCTTCCTCTTCTTTTCTTTGTCTTTTTCTTTTTTCTTCAAAATTGCATGTCTCTGGTGCTGCTGCCTGTCTGGCTGCTGCCTGTCCTGTCCTGCTGCTTCTTGTGCCTGCCTGCCTGTCTCTGTGCCTGCCTGCCTGCCTGTGCCTGTGGCCTGCCTGCTGTCGTCCTGCCTGCTCTGCGCCTGTCTGTTGCCTTGCCTGCCTGCCTGCCTGCCTGTCTGTGTGCCGCTGCCTGCCTGCCTGCCTTGCCTGTCGTTGCCTGCCGCCTCTCGTTGCTGTGCCTGCCTGTCTTTCCTGCCTGTCTGTCTGTGTGTGCCCTGCCTCCTGTCGTGCCTGCGGCCTGCTGCTGTGTGCCTGCCTGCCTGCCTGTCTGTGTGCCTGCCTGCCTGCCACCTGCCTGCCCTGCCTGTCTGTGTGCCTGGCCTGCCTGCTGTCTGTGTGATGCCTGCTGCCTGCCTGTCTGTGTGCCTGCCTGCTTGCTGCTGTCTGTTTGCCTGCCTGCTGCTGCCTGTCTGTGTGCCTGGCCTGCCCTGCCTGTCTGTGTGCCTGCCTGCCCTGCCTTCTGTCTGTGTGCCTGCCTGCCTGCCTGTCTGTGTGCCTGCCTGCCTGCCTTGCCTGTCTGTGTGCCTGCTGCTGCCTGTCTCTGTGCCTGTCTCTGCCTGCCCCCCTGGGGGTTTTTCTCCCTTGTGCCTTGCCTGCCCTGCCTGTCTCTGTGCCTGCCCTGCCTCCTGCCTGTCCTCTGTGCCTGGCCTGGCCTGTGCCTGCTGTCTCTGTGGCCTGCCTGCTGCCTAGTTCCTTGTGCCTGCCTTGCCCTGCCGCCTGCCTGTTCTGTGCCTGCCTGCTGCCCTTGCTGCCTGTCTCTTCTGTGCCTGCCTGCCGTGCCTGCTCTGGCCTGCCCTGCTGTCTCTGTGCCTGCTGCCTGCCTGTCTCTGTGCCTGTCTCTGTTGCCTGTCTCTGTGCCTGTCTCTGTGCCTGCCTGCCTGCCTGTCTCTGGTGCTGCCCTGCCCTGCCTTCTCTGTGCCTGCCTGCCTGTCTCTGTGCTGCCTGCTGCCGTGTCTCTGTGCCTGCTGCCCTGCCTGTCTCTGTGCCTTGCCTGCTGCCGTCCTCTGTGCTGCCTGCCTGCCTGTCCTCTGTGCTGCTCTGCCTTCTGCCTGCCTGTCTCTGTGCCTGCCTGGCCTGCCTGCCTGTCTCTGTGCCTGCCTGCCTGCCTGCCTGTCTCTGTGCCTGCCGTGCCTCCTGCCTGCCTCTGTGCCCTGCCTGCCTGCCTGCCTGCCTGCCTCTTGTGCCTGCCTGCCTGCCTGCCTGGGTGCCTGCCTGCCTGCCTGCCTGTGTGTGTGCGCTGCCTGCCCTGCCTGCTGTCTGTGTGCCTGCCTGCCTGCCTGCCTGTCTTGTGCCTGCCTGCCCTGCCTGCCTGCCTGTCTGTGTGGCCCTGCTGCCTGCCTGCCTGGTCTGTGTGCCTGCTGGCCTGCCTGTCTGGTGTGCCTGCGCTGCCTGCCTGCCTGTCCGTGTGCCGCCTGCCTGCCTCCTGTCGTGTGCCCTGCCTGCCTGCCTGCCTGTCTGTGTGCCTGCCTGCCTGCCTGCCTGTCTGTGTGCTGCTGCCTTACTGCCTGTGTGCCCTTGCCTGCCATAAACGCGCCTGCCGGATAGAGTCAGAGCCCGCCTGCCGTGCTGTCTTGGAGATGTCTGTGTGCTGCCTGCCGCCTGCCTGTAGCCGTACTGTGAATCGAATTTGTGTGTACGGTACGCGGTGTCGTCGTCTGCGTCGGCCGATATGACGTAGAGGAAGCGGTGATGGTGTGAGCCTGCTCGCTCGTCATTGACTCATAGTCTGTGCACGTGTGCGTCGTAGCGTCGTGCTGTCTCGCACATGACTTGGGTATGGATGTGTATTTGCATGCTAGTGATCTCTGTTGAGTATGAGAAGAGGAGTGCGCGGGCGAAACATGATGCACATGATTTGTGCGTGACACGTGTGCCTGCCTGCCTGCCTGCATCTGTCTAGACTGGTCGACTCATAGCTGGTATAGATAGATCTCGTGCTTATGAGACCTCGCCTGCCTGCTGCTCATTGGCGTTGTGCCTGCCTGCCTGCTCTGTCTCTGTGCCTGCCTGCCTGCTGTCCTCTGTGCCTGCTCTGCCTGCCTGCCCTGTCTCTGTGCGCTGGCCTGCCTGCCTGGCCTTGTCTCTGGGTGAGCCTTGCCTTTCCCAGTGTCACACGGCTGGGCGTGTGCCACGTGCTGGCCTGCCCTAGCGTATGACTGTCCTGCCTGTCCTCTGTGCCTGCTGCCTGCCTGCCCTGCCTGTCTCTGTGCTGCCTGCCTGCCTGCCTCTGTGCCTGCGTGCCTGCCTGCCTGCCTCTGTGCCTGCGTGCCTGCCTGCCTCTGTGCTGCTCGGCTCTCTCTTCCTCTTTCTCTCTCTCGTTTACTCTCTCCTTGTCGTCTCTCCGTTTCTCGTCTCTCTTTCTCTCTCGTCTTTCTCTCGTGCTCCTTTGCTCTCTCTCTTTCTCTCTCGTCTTTCTCTCTCTCTCTTTCTCTTCTCTCTTCTCTCTCTCTTTCTCTCTCCTTTCCTCTCTCTCTCTTTCTTTCTCTCTCTCTTTCTCTCTCTCTCTTTCCTCTCTCTCTCTTTCTCTCTTACCTCTCCGGTCTCTCTTGTCTGCTCTCTCTCTCTTTCTCTCTCTCTCCTCTTTTTCTCCTCTCTCCTCTCCTCTCTCTCTTCTCTCTCTTTCTCTCTCCTCTCTCTCCTTCTTTCTCTCGTCTCGTCTCTCGTTCTCTCTCTCTCGTCTCTTCAGTGTGTGTGGCGGTTCTCATCTCTCTCTTGTCTGTTCTCTCTCTCTCGCTTGCGCTTTCTTTCTCGTCTCTCTCTTTGTCTTCTCTCTCCTCT
>BOPP01000020.1:8261197-8271364 GCA_017312745.1 Gryllus bimaculatus
CAGGCCAAGTTGCCGATGCTTATTAAGATAAAATTAGTCTTACAGTGTGAAGTAACTAAAGTGTGGTCTTACAGTTCTCATTGCAATTTGTTTCTTTGCTACTAAGCCCATTAGTGTAATCTGATACACGAATGACCATGTGTATGTCGTCAAAGTATGTGGTAGCATCTCTCTACCCCCACCTACAACGTCAAGTAGACTGGATTATTATTCGGACAATACAGCATTCCAATATTGATCATTAAAATGAAAAGCCATGAATTTGGTTAGTAGAACTTGGTAATCTTCTGGTTTTTTCCCTCTTATCTCTTTATTTCTCATTTTTCTGTCTTTATTTATTTCTTCCTCTTTTCTGTCTTTTATTTATTTCTTCCTCTTTTCTATCTTGATATTTATTCTTCCTCTTTCTACTTTTATTTATTTCTCCTCTTTTCTATCTTGTATTATTTCTTCCTCTTTTCTATCTTTATTATTCTTCCTCTTTTCTATCTGTATTTATTTCTTCCTCTTTTCTATCTTGTATTTATTCTTCCTTTTTCTATCTTGTATTTTATTCTTCCTCTTTCTAATCTTTGTATTTATTTCTTCCTCTTTTCTTCTGTATTTATTTCTTCCCTCTTTTCTATCTTTTATTTACTTCTTCTCTTTTTTCTATCTTTTTTATATTTCTCTCTTTTTTCTCTCTCTTTTTTATATATTTCTTCCTTCTTTTTTTTCTCTCTTTTTTATATAATTTCTTCCTCTTTTTTTCTCTCTCTTTTTATATATTTCTTCTCTTTTTTTTCTCTCTTTTTTTATATATTTCTTCCTCTTTTTTTCTCTCTCCATTTTTATATTTCTTCTCTTTTTTCTCTCTCTTTTTTATATATATTTCTTCCTCTTTTTTTTCTCTCTCTTTTTTATATATTTCTTCCTCTTTTTTTTCTCCTCTTTTTTTATATTTCTCCTCTTTTTTCTCTCTCTTTTTATATATTTCTTACCTCTTTTTTTCTCTCTCTTTTTATATATTTCTTTCCTCTTTTCTGTTGACTTCCCAATTTTATTTATCCTATTCATCATTGGGTACTACCATTATTTTACAAAATTTAATTTAGTAGACATCTCTATTTGACACTTTCGTTTAAAACTTCAATTAAAGGTTCAGTTGTTCCCTTGTTCGTACATATTTAGTGTCTAAATATATGCTTCCAATTATACTTATGCAGTGAATGGGTGTCAGTTTATTTACTTTACAGACAATAATTACTTCTGTTCTTAAGAAAACCCTTTTTCAAAGTCTATGAAAAGGATGCTGGCAAAAAGCATTAACAACATTTAAATTAGTTGTTTTTGAGCATATGAGCGCTTTTTGTGGAATCAGTTTTGTTTCTGACAAAACTTTGTCACTTATTTTATATTAAACCGTTGTAATGATTTGAACATGGAATTGTGTATGCCAGTATTCAGAAGTATAATTGCCTGTGTAATTTTTATTACTCTCACATTTCCTGGCCGTTAAATATTAGATGATTTGGATCTCCCTGGCTCTGTCTTCTTTTTTTCTTCTTTTCCGATTTCTCTTTTTTCCCATTTCTTTTCTTTTCTTTTTTCTTCCTCTTCTTTTCTTTGCTTTTTCTTTTTTCTTCAAATAGCAACTCGTGTGGCCTGTGGTCTGTCTCTTGCGCCTTCTGGCCCCTTGGCTGCCTGCTGCCTTTTGCGCTGACCCTGTGGGTCCTGTGCTGCGCGTTGGGCTCCCTGCTCCTGTCCCTTGCCTGCCCGTCTTGTCGGCCGCTGCTGCCTCGTTGGCCTGTGCCTCACTCCCTCGTCCCGCTTGCTGATCGGTGCGTGTGCGCTGTGTCTTGCTCCTGCCTGTCTCGTCTCTCTGCCTCTTTCTCGTCTGCGTCTGGCCTCTCGCTTTGTGCTGTGCCTTCTGTGTCTTGCCCCTGGGGGTTTCTCCCTGTTGCCTGCCCTGCCTGTCTCTTGCCTGCCCTGCCCCTGCCTGTCTCTTGCTGGCCTGGCCTGCGCTGTCTCTTGGTGCTGCTGCCTGTCCTTGTGCCTGCTGCCTGCCGCCTGCCGTCTTGCCTGCTCTGCCTGTGCCTGTCTTCGTCTGCCTGCCGTGCCTGCCTGGGCTCTGCCTGTGCTCTGCCTGCCTGCTCGTGCCTGCCTGCCTGTCTCTGTGTGCCGCCTGCCTGCTGCCTGCTGCTGCCCTGCCTGTTCTCTGTGCCTGCTGCTGTCCTGCTGCCTCTGCCTGTTCGTGCCTGCTGCCCTGCTGCTCTTGCCTGCCTCTGCCGTCCCTGTCTGCTGTCTCCTGTCCTGCTGCCTGCCTTCGTGCCTGCCTGCTCCTGTGCCTGCGTGGCTGCTGCCTGGGCCTGCTGTCTGTGCCTGCCTGCCTGCCTGTTCTGTTGTGCCTGCCTGCCTGCCTGCCTCGTGCCTGCTGCCTGCCTGCCTGGCCTGCCTTCTGGTGCCTGCCCTGCCTGCCTGCGCTGTTGCCTGCCTGTGCCTGCCTGTGTGTGTGCCTTAGCCTGCCCTGCCTGCTGTCTGTGTGCTGCCTGCCTGCTGCCTGTCTGTGCTGCCTGCCCTGCCTGCGCCTGTCTGTGTGGCCGCTGCCTGCCTGCCTGTCTCGTGTGCCTGCACTGCCTGCTGTCTGGTGTGCCTGCCTGCCTGCCTGCTGTCTGTGCCTGCCTGCCTGCCTCGCTGTCTCTGGCCTGCCTGCCTGCCTGCCTGTCTGTTGCTCTGCTGCCTGCCTGCCTGCCTGTCCTGTGCCTGCCTGCCTGCCTGCCTTGCCTGTTCTCTGTGCCTGCCTGCCGCTGCCTAGCCTGTCTCTGGTGCCTGCCTGCCTGCCTGCCTGGCCTCTGTGCCTGCCTGCCTGTCTCTGTGCCTGCCTGCCTGCCTGTCTCTGTGCTGTCTCTGTGCTGTCTCGTGCCTGGTCTCTGTGCCTGCCTGCCTGCCTGTTCTCTGTTGCCTGCCTGCCTGCCTGGTCTCTGTGCCTGCCTGCCTGTCTCTGTGCCGTTGCCTGCCGCCTGTCCTGTGCCTGCCTGCCTTGCGCCTGTCTCTGTGCCTGCCTTGCCTGCCTGTCTCTGTGCCTGACCTTGCCTGCCTGTCTCTGTGCTGCCTGCCTGCCTGCTCCGTGCCTGTCTCCGCTGTTGCCTGCCTGCCCGGCCTGCCTGTCTCTGGCCTGCCGCCTGCCTGCCTGTCTCTGTGCCTGCCTGGCCTGCCTGGCCTGCCTCTGTGCCTTGCCTTGGCTGCCTGCCTGCCTGCCTCTGTGGCCTGCCTGCCTGCCTGCCTGTGTGCCTGCCCTGCCTGCGCTGCCTGTCTGTGCTGCCTGCCTGCCTGTGCCTGTCTGTGTGCCTGCCTGCCTGCCTGCCTGTCTGTGTGGCCTGCCTGCCTGCCTGCCTGCCTGTCTGTGTTGCCTGCCTGCCTGCCTGCCTGTCTGTGGCCTGCCTGCCTGCCTGTTGTGTGCCTGCCTTGCCTGCCTGCCTGTCTGTGTGCCTGCCTTGCCTGCCTGCCTGTCTGTGTGCCTGCCTGCCTGCCTGCCTGTCTGTGTGCCTGCCTGCCTGCCTCCTGGTCTGTGTGCCTGGCCTGCCTGCCTGCTGTCTTGTTGCCTGCCTGCCTGCCTGTCCTGTGTGCCTGCCTGCCTGCCTGTCTGTGTGCTGCCTGCTGCCTGCCTGTCTGTGTGCCTGGCCTGCCTGCCTGCGCTGTCGTGTGTGCCTGCTGCCTGCCTGCCTGTCTGTGTTGCCTGCCTGCCTGCCTGCCTGTCTGTGTGCCTGCCTGGCGCTGCCTGCCTGCCTGCCTGTGTGCCTGCTGCCGGCCTGCCTGCCGTGTGCCTGCCTGCCTGCCCTGCCTGTCTGTGTTGCTGCCTGCCTGTGTGCTGCCTGCCTTGCCTGCCTGTGTGCCTTGCCTGCCTGTCTCTGTGCCTGCCTTGCCTGCCTGCCTGCCTGTCTCTGTGCCTGCCTGCCTGCCTGCCTTCTCTGTCGCCTGCCTGCCTGTCTCTGTGCCTGCCTTGCCTGCCTGTCTCTGGCCTGCCTGCCTGCTGGCTGTCTCTGTGCCTGCCTGCCTGCCTGTCTCTGCTGCCTTGCCTGCCTGCCTGTCTCTGTGCCTGCCTGCCTGCCTGCCTTGTCTCTGTGCCTGCCTGCCTGCCTGCCTGTCTCTGTGCTGCTGTCTCTGTGCCTGCTGTCTCTGTGCCTGCCCTGCCTGCCTGCCTGTCTCTGTGCCTCCTGTCTCTGTGCCTGCTGCCTGCCTGCCTGCCTGTCTCTGTGCCTGCCTGCCTGCCTGCCTGTCTGTGCCTGCGTGCCTGCCTGCATGCCTCGTGCCTGCGTGCCCTGCCTGCCTCTGTGCCTGCCTGCCTCTCTCTCTCTTTCCTCTCTCTTTCTTTCCCTTTCTCTCTCCCTTTCTCTTCTCTTTCCTCTCTCTCTGTCTCTCTCTCTTTCTTCCTCTCTTCTCTCTCTTCTTTCTCTTCCTCTTCTTTCTCTCTACTCTTCTCTTCTGCTCTCCTTCTCTCTTTCGCTCTCTCTCTTTCTTTTCTCCTCTCTCTCTCTCTTCTTTCTCTCTCTCTCTTTGCCTCTCTCTCTCCTCTTTCTCTCTCCTCCTTTCTCTCTTTCTCTCTCTCTCTCTTTCTCTCTCTCTCTCATTTCTTCTCTCTCTCTCTCTCTTTCTCTCTCTCTCTCTCTTTCTCTCTCGTGCTCTTCTTCTTTCTCTGCTCTCTCTTTCTTCTACTCTCTCTACTTTTTCTCTCTCCTCTTTCTTTCTCTCTCTCTCTTTCTTTCTCTTCTCTCTATTCTATGCTCTCTCTCTCTTGCTTTCCTCTCTCTCTTTCTTCTCCTCTCTCTCTTTCTTCTCTCTTCTCTCTCATCTCTCTCTCTCTTGTTCATTTCTCTCTCCTTTCTTCTCTCTCTCTCTCTCTCTTTCTTCTCTCTCTCTCTTTCTCTCTCTCTCTCTCTCTTTCTGCCTGACCTGTGCCTGCCTCAAGTGTTTTATTGTTATAAAATTGTATATTCTCTATTTTGGGCGCTTATAATGTTTTATTCCTTTAACAAATCTATTCCAAATTTCCTTATTTGAGTTTTCTCACTTATTTTTACTTTTGCACATTTTTGTTTGTAAGTGGTTTTTTCCAGCTCAGATTTTGACTGTTAGTATAGTAAATATTTTTTTCTAGTCTTTGATTAGTGTTATTATTTAGTCATTCCTAATTTTTAATCATTTCTTCCTTGTGTTGCCGTGTATCTTTTTACCTAGTACTTCACTTGCAGTTTTTGTCGTGACTGTTTTAAACTCTTCTCATTCTTGATTTACACTTAAGCTGATGATAGCTCTATTATCCAAATAGTCTAGTAAATGTTTGCAGTATAATTTCCGTATTCTGTAATGTTGTAATAAACTGTTTTTGAAAGGGTTTTCCATCCTGTTGTGATTTGTATATTTTTTAATCCATTTGGTAAGAATATTTATGTGCCACTATCATGAAGTAATCTGAGTGTGTCAAAACTTTTGTTGATTTATGTATCGGTTACAAGAGGGGCTAATTTAGAATTTACTAAAATCTATTTTTTTTTAAATTTGTTGCATCATTAACGCAACACCTCTCTTGAACCCTTGTTGGTTGTGCGTTGATCGCTTACATGGAATAATCCTCCTTTACTAGCTTCGTAAAGTCTCATCATGTTGCAGTCAGTCAGTGCCTTTTGTCCCTTCGGCCAGGCCATTAGATCCTAGAGTTCCATGCCTGTCACCCAACCAGGAACCCGATAGTCTCCAATTACCTAACCTCCGTGACTTCACAGTGTAGTAAACGGAGTCAATTAGTAATGTCGGCTTTTATAATTTATTGATTTTGTCTTTTGGGACACCCATGTTTATTTCTTTTCTTAAGTTAAAAATATTAATGATTGTGCCCATATTCTATGTAAGTGATCTCTAAAACTTTCATTAAACAATTCTGTATGGTAACCTTTACTTAGTTTGTTCCCTTTAATGAGATTTAAATTCATCTTTCAGCATTGTATGATGCTACATGTACTTGGAGTGGAACATTACCTCCAAGGAGTCAGAAAAATTCTGGATATTCCTGCAAGGTAATTAATGCTATAAGAGTATTTCTTTCTGTTGAAATTTTTTTCTTTTTTCATATTCACGTGCACACAGTTGGGTGCTAGATCAACTGACTACCTAGCAGAAATTCATAATGTAAACCTATATATTTATATATTTCTTTTCAATATGTATGCCTTGTGTTCCCTTGACTTATTTTCCTTGGTGACTTTTGCTGCTTAACCCCGCAAACTTTTAAAAATACAACTAAACACCATCATATTCCTGTTATAATTAGATTGCTGCCATGCAGTAAAAACTTTCTTGCATAAATGGTATTTTTTCAACAGTCCTTTTCTCAAGGTTCTTCGTCATAGTTTGTCATGGTGGATGTGGGGCATGTACAAGTATATTCAACCCAAGATTAATTTTCCTCTTTAACTGGGTCTTGACGTTGAATAAAATGAACTTTGTGTGCAGTTTCAAGTTATAACAAGTATTATTAGTAGGAATGGAAGATCTACCACTCATCAAATATTTACAGTGAGGCAGATGAGAGGAATGCTGGGAACATGGTATTAGTGTATATCACGTTTTTGTGGTTTTCAAGTGTACGATAGTATTGCTAGAAATAAGCTGTATGAGATACTTAGGAATCAAGAAATACCAGTAAAACAAATAAATCTTTTACTCTTATCAATGGCGGCAACCAAAGCAGTAGAGAAGTTACAGGTATGTAAAACAGGCTTGAAATCGGACAAGGGTTAAAACGAGACAGATTGGCTCTCCTGCTGTTTAATCTTGCATTTGATTGGGTGGTTCAACAAATGAATGTAGATCTGAGTAGTAAGTTCCTACATAGAGCAGTACAGATAGTTGGATATTCTGATAATATAAACATTATGGGAAGATCAATATCGGCTGATAGCGAAGCATTACAAGACATAAACATTTAGGCTAAGGAAACTGGATTAAGTATTAATGCTGATAAAACTATAACAATGGCAAAAAAAAGGAATAGAAAAATATCACTTACTCTGAATGAGAGCAGACTACAATAAGTTAATGATTTCAAATACTTGGGCTTTGTGATCACTAATGGTAATAACAAAGGGACGGAGCTATAACAACAAATGATTGTGGTCAACAAAACATATTATTCCCTCTGAGGAATATTTAAAAACCACGAAGTGAGCAGGAGAACAAAAATATCTATTTACAAAGTAGTAATATGGACAGTGCTTAACTACAGGTGTAAAACGTGGGTTATGAATCGGAAAGATATCTTGTGAAACTACCATGAAGCTCTTTATTATTTATAACAGTAATATTATTACGAAACTTGGAAAATTTTAATAAAATATTCATTAGTAACTTAATCATTATTGACAATAAATAATTAAATATAAATTAGATATAAATTAATAGTACAAATTTGTTAAATTTCCCTTTAAGGTTGATTGTTAAAACCGTTTTTAATATCTAATTGTTGTATTTTAGGTCTTCTTGGGAGGTGTTCCTTGGGACATGAGTGAAAGTGCTCTGCTTTCAATATTCAAAGATTTTGGTGCTGTAAGAGTAGAATGGCCAGGAAAAGAACATGCTGCTTCACAACCAAAAGGATATGTTTACATTATTTTTGAATCAGAAAAACAGGTAAGGAAGTTTATTAAAAACTTAATTCTGACATACAATTTTACTATGCGCATTAAAATTATTTTCTAATGCACATTAAAATTTTGTAATGCAGGTAAAGGCACTCCTACAGGCTTGCACGCAAGATTTTCGAAGTCTTGGTAATTGGTATTACAAAATTTCATCACGCAAAATGAAATCAAAAGAGGTAAGATATGTTGAAAAAATTCGAGAGAACTTACTATTGCACTTCACTCTTCTGCAACCCACAAGGGCTTTCAGGTAGTCACATACTTGGAATTAAAATGCAAATATTGGAAATTTTGGACAATGTTTTTAATGTACATACACATACATTTGCTTTACACTTCTACTACTCGCTATGTACATTCAAAATTTGTGATTGTGTAGAATGAATTTTTTTAAGCCTGGCTCATTCACTGCTGCTGCTGATAATTTGTGGAAGAAAAACAACCACTTTTTTTTATGTATTAATTAGGGGAATATTTTAATCTCCAAATAAATCAGTCTACAGTGTAAAAGGGGTGATAATTATTAAGCAGAAAATTTTTGATTATGGATTGGATGGTGGAAATGGTCTACTGACATGTTCAAATTATTAAACTAAAGACATTTTTTATAAAAGATTTATTACATGTCCACATTCATATACATGTTAGTCATAAATTTAATACTTACTGTAAGTGTGCGTGCCTTTCTTCTTCAACAACAATTTTATCCTGTTTGGCATAATGTCTACCAACTTTTCACCTGAGTTTTTAATTTCATCACAGTATAAAGTCTCCTCTACTTTGTTCAAGACTTCTTGTATTCTTATTCTCCTCTTGGTAATTCCCCATACATTTTTATTGGATTCAAGTCAGAGCTATTCCGTGACCATGGTAACACTTAAAATTGCTTTTCTTCCAAATTCTTGACACTTATATACATACAAAATGCAACCAGCCAGGATCTTTGGTCAATAGAAACATCTCACTTAACAGCATTTCTCTGAAATTATATTGTGGAATTTAGAAGAGACATGCTTTAGTCTAGTAATATGAACATGTCTGTTGAATTGACTGATTTTATGCCGCAACATTAATCCTAATTAAAATTGTGAATCACTGAATAAATAGTTATTAGTCATTCCACGTCAAATCAAACACTGTTTTAACTTTAGGTGTTAGAGATTGATTAAAACTTCATGAATGTGTTCTGGGGGTAACAAAAAGAGGCTCAAATGTTTTTGTTAGAATTTAACTTAATTTTTTTGGAATTTGTGCCTCCTGAAATTTTCTGAAAAACTGTGTGCTACATAAATAAAAATGCTTTTTTCTCCTGCCGTGTTCGGAGCTGAGAATAGTCTTGAATAAAAACTCTTGACACGGAAACTTAAAACTATTTATTGTTGGATTAAATAGTTAAGTATCAATAGTTCATTAAATTTTAATTAATTGTATAAATTGAAATTTTACAAATTTTGCAAAAATATAACTTTATTTAAAAAATATTATCAGTTTAATGAACTTTAATTGTGCAAAATAAATATAGATATAGATATAGATATAGATAGATATATAGATAGATATAGATATAGATATAGATATAGATATAGATATAGATATAGATATAGATATAGATATATATAGATATATATAGATATATATAGATATATATAGATATATATAGATATATATAGATATAGATATATAATTGCTTACTATTGTAAAGATATTTCTTTAAGAGCGTGATGTGAATTCTTTGAAGAAATCTGTCGATGATACTGAATAAATATTTAGTGAAAATTTATTTTCCATAGCAATTGCATTGCTTTTTGTTTTTATTTGATATTGTTATTACAATGGAAGTTACATTTATACATTTTTAAACAAATAAATACTTTTTTTTTTTTTTTTTTTTTTTCTCTTTGGATGGAAATAGGATAGGGAAGAGTGTGGGGTTTAACTTGTGAGAGTTCTCACATGGTTATGCAGAGGTAGTAGGGGAAAACCTGTGCTAACTTAAAGAATAAACCTTTCAAAATACCTACAGCAAAATAGCTTGAAAGAAAAGAATAAAGAACAAAAATCAAATGTTGTCAAAAATCATTTTATTAAGTATAAATAAGGTTTTTTTAAAATTCAATCAGTCTTCAATATTGAAGGTCTCGGAAAGTTCTCTTGTATAACACCATACATTCCATAATATTAGATCTTTAAATAATTTTATTTACAACTTTACAAATTGTTAGTTGTTACCATGAAATTTTAAATTAAAATGAGTTTTAATACAGTATTTTATAGAAGAAGAATTACATATTACTTTAGAATAATATATAATCTTATATGTACAGTAATCGTAAGAATATATCTGTAGAAGAATATAGAAAGTAACCAGGGCACAACAGCAATCGTGCTTCAATACCTGAAAGGTGAGCACCAAGAATTGGTATCCTGAAGAGCAGTGTTTAATTCAGCATTACCGAGACCGATGTTTCTATTCCAAACCTTTTTTAAGCTGCTG